>JAPYYV010015393.1:0-15416 GCA_030522625.1 Copidosoma aretas
CCCGCTCGGGGTATAAACAAGGACACCGTTGGATTCAGCGGATCAAAATCTATCAAATGAAATATATTTTATTCCGTAGGTTTTCGCAAGGGAGCTACCATAAATTGTCACTGTCTTCTTAAGGTATTCCGAGTTCAGGGTCAATATTAGATGAACACAAAAAAAATGCATATTATGAAAGAGAATGGACGCCAGAACAATTTGAAATCGAAAAACTCCCTTGTCAAGGATAATTTAACAAAAATATAAGCACGCAAAGTTCGTATATTTTGCATAGTCTCTTATGGTAACAACTGAATTTCCGGCATCCATTGATACTTTAAATGTAGAATTCGATTAGATAGCGCACGTAAGAAAAAGTTTTTAGAATCTTTGAAGATTTAGGAAAATTATGATATGCAAAAATCTTAGTGTCAATGGTCATTTGAAAGAGTAATTAACAAAAAAAAATTAGTAAAATATTGTAACCTGTACTCAGAGTGGATGTGGCAACGTCGCAGCAGACTGAACAGTGAAAGTTGTATATACATGTATACATACGCATGGAGTACATATACATGGAGTCAGGAGCAGAATAAAAGTAGATGACAGCTCGAAAATATTCAACACAAGGAACCAAGTTGACGAAGTTATTTGATTTTTGTAATATGCAGGAATACGTTTTGTTCATTCTACTTGTGCTTGTGACTCTTCTAATTAGTATTCCAGCTATTGCTGCTTGGGGCTCAGGCTTTAAATAAATAAATTTAAACTTGAATATCTGTTATTATATGTAACAGTATAACCTTTTTAGAGTTGTGCTAATGCTGGTTTTGATTCAGTATCATTGAACTTTAGATAATTAAACTATTTTAATGGAAAAAAAATTGACCCTGGATTTAAAAATAAAAAAAATAATAATATTGTTTTCAATTTATTATATACATAATTATCATACAATTTATTGTACATAGTGAGTTTATAAATAAAATAAATTTCCTTCGTACATATGTACACTCAAAATTTTTGTCTAATACAGTGTCTTATGAATTGATCTTAGAATCACTTAATTTTTATACTATTGTTTTTATTATTTTTTTATTCTTCGTGACTCTTGGTTTACCATTTTCATCGATACTAAGCAGGGTTGTAATTCCTTTCCCTCCACTTTCATTGAAAGTTGTTCATAATACATCTATTGTTATTCCTTTATTTAACATCTTTCTTATTGTTCGAATAGACACCATTTTTTCCAATTGCTTCTCTTGATGGTTTATTTCTTTTTTCCCAAGTATCGAACTCAGATTTCGAGCAGACTGTTTCAACATATCATCACTGATTTTCAAAGTAGTAATCAACTGAGCAAGAATTTTACAGTCGACTAGGACATCATGAGTTCCTTCCACTTTTCCAATATAATCCTGAACTAAATCTGTTAATTTAAAACTTTTTTTTGCCTTCTTTCTATCTGTCAATTGTCTTTTAAGAAAAATTAATGTATCAGTGAATCCCCACACATATTTGTTAAACTCATCTAATAACTTTAAACTATTTAAGTATTTTACAAGTATTGGCACATCAAACCTAAAATACATCTTGAGAAATTAAGTATACCTAAGCAAAATCAATATTATATGAAAACTATTCTTACGTACCAAAAGTAGATACTATGATTTGTTGTGTATAATTACAAAGTTGTGTAATATTTTCATATTACGAATCACATAAACTCTGTAATCCACAAGCATATTGAAGCAAAAGATTACACAAAAAGCAAAAGCATGGACACATTCAATTGTTATGTTAAATTATTTTGTATAATCACCTAAAGATATTGTATAATCACCCCAAGAGCACAACTTTTTTTCCAAACGAAGATAAAAAATGTATGAAATCTTGGAATACTTATTCACGGGGGAAAGTTGTTAATTGTTTACCTTTTAAGAAAAGTTTTTTATTGATAATTTGAAGGCCTGTAACTGCTGAGGCAAAACTAGATATGTTTTCATTGGGAAGTATATAACGACAAAAATTTTCTGTATCACAGACTGCTGCTATCTGACAAACTTCAGGATTTTGGAAACCAGTTGTCTCAAAATCAAAAAAGACAAAAACACATGTTTCTAATTTAGAACTATCTTGAGAAGTATGTGTATGATGTATATCTGGTAAAGTAAGAACAAATCCAGAATCATAAGTTAGTCCTTCTTTTCTTGAAAAATTAGCTATCTTGTTAGATCTTTGCTCTTTTCGTTCCAGTCTAATTTTTTTGGCTTCAACTGTCTGACTGTATTCTAATTTTCTTTTTATTACAGCTACTTTTTTTTCACGAAATTGAACGCTGTCAGTGTTAAAAGTGATACCTAGATTTTTATACACATTTTGAATGTATGTGTATCCTATATTATGCTGACAAACCGCAGAGGCAACTCTATGATTCAGAGATCTCGATCCAGCAAAATGTTTGTTTTTTGGATGTTTTTTTGATACTACAAAATTAAAAGACTCATTTTGTTGAGACGATTCACAGGGAGCCAATTTTTCAGAACAGGCAGCAAATTTTTTAAATAGATTCAACAAAGGCTCTTTCACTCTGCCATCACTCAGAGGCTTTTTGTTTGGTAAATATTTGTAAATATATTTGTCTCCTTTACTCTTGAATTCGCACCAATCTAAACAAGCATCATGGTTTCCGTATGCATGTGGAACTATTTGTAATAAGCTTGACTGAATTGCACTTGGATTGTTTTTGTTGGACTTTATAGCTGTTATGAAACAGTGAGAAAAGTACTTTATGACTTTGACAGGTAGTTTCAATGTGTACAGAGAACTTGTTAACGATTTCTTTATATGATTCAAATCAGACCATTTAGTTACTTTGCAATCACTAATATTGTTTACAGCTGCAATCGTGGAACTATCTTCATCACCAATAATAGTATTAATTTTAACCTTACATTGTTCTAAAAGAGGATTATGGACAACGAGTTCAACAGCCATGGCACCCTCCATAGCTTTAGTGCTGCCAATATGGTTTTTCCTACAATCGTGATCTTTTTTATCATTCCTCTCACATTGAATACACTTACTGCTTTTAACGGCATAAGACAAAACTTTTCCTGTAAATCTACCCATGATTGTCGAGTGCCCAGATAAACTATTATAGGCTCGTCCAGTGCCTCTTTTTTGCCAAGCACAATCTATTGATACTGCTATTTCTGTAATATCTGAACCCAATACAACAGGGCTGTCCAGTACAACAGAGCTGTTATCTACTTCAGTGCCTGAGTTTGGATTGCACTGGACTGTTTTAACTTTTTCCATCATCAAAACTTCCTTACATGAGTCCAGTGCCACTTGTTCAATTGCTTTACCAAGAATTTCTTCATAGCGTTTCAACAAACTAAAATTAACTTTAGGTATATTCAAACATGACAGCAATGTGTTCAAATCTGCCGCACCAATACCAGTATCAATAAGACCTGTATCAACATTATAATACAATTAATTTACCAGTGTAGTTATATAATTTATTTTTTTCACATAAATTTATTTTTACCTAAAGCCACTTGACAATTAATATCAAATAAATCTTTGGTCTTGTAACTAGTATGTACAGAAGTTGATATGTTATATTTTCTGCATTTGACGACATAAATAGAAGCTAATCCACATTTGACTTCTGTCATAATATCTCTGAACGAAAGACATCAGTCACAATATTTACACCACAATTGGGTAGCTAGAGTTTTGATGTTGACTATTCTGTTTACTGATGATAAAGATGACAATAAATCTCTGCGACTGCCTTCTTTTTTGCATTTTGCGTTAAAAACGTTATCACGCCATTGTTTTGTTGATAATTTGATAAATTTTCCCTTGTTTCTTCCATGACTTGCGCGAATATTATACATTTCGTTCGTAAAATTTTAACTTAGATGCGTACATAAGATTCAAGAGCTTAGTGCGTATTCTTTAAGTTAAACTTTTTGAAGGTTAGATTATTAAACGTTAACAGTAGTGTAGCGGGCGTCAAGAAACACCTCAGCGATGTTGCCAATTTTTTTCTGATACTATACCACCAACATCAAGTGCAAGCTTCTTATCAAATAATAAATTATTTAAGTAACTTTTATTGGTCACATACGGCTCTAATAAAGATTTTAAAAACTTTTAAGTGGTTTTTGTACAATAAAATGTATTTTAATTAATTCACAGGGATCAGTAGTCTCTCAATGACTAGTCTGACGCTTGGAATACCTTAAAGAAATCTTTGACGTACTGTATACATAAGCCTGACCCACATTTTTTTTGTTTTTTTTCAAACAATTATACATGACAAAAAGTTTCAGTATATTTCGAAAAATTATACTTTCTTGGTCATCGGTTTTTCAACATAAATCATCACCAAAGTTATTTAAGTGTTTTGAAGTAAAAAAATTGATCAGACATTTTTTGTAGCCCCCCTAACCTATATTAGCTCCAAAATAGAGTTACATAAACTAATCTCTTGATACGCCCATTGAATCGTTTCTATTTCGCACGGCTGAAGTTCGCCCAGTTCACATGAGCAGGAAAGATTGATGCCGCTCATCACGGTGGTGCTGTATCAAGAAGGGGAACTATAGGTGATTTTCATAAATTTAAGCTTTACGCAATATAAACAAATAAAGAGGCATTTTTAGCACTGCGTGCCTTAAGCCCGCACTTAAATCACTCTTGACTGTGACTTAAGTATCACTTTTTTACACTGTGTAAAAAAGAACTTACTTTTTTACACCCTGTCACAGTGCTCAGAATAACGATAAATAATGACCAAATTCACTTTGGAATGGATATAAAATGGATAGTGATGATGAAAAAATGAGTACAACAACAATCATTCGAAGAAATACCAGCAAATGCATGAAAACTACGATTAAAATTATTCGAATATTGAGGTTATCCTCGATAGTAACTGTACAGCATGAAGTTAGCAACGCGGACAGCAGATTAATGATCTGGCGGGAAGCATACAATTTTTAGTTTTAAATACAGTATTATTTATTAAGGAAAGGTTTAAAATAACGACAAATAATGACAGAATTCACTTCAGAATGAATAAATTTTAAATGAGGGTGATAGAAAAAGGAGTATATTCAATGATCAATCGATTAAGCGATCCACAATAATAAAAAAATGCTGACAAAAATCGTTCAAATCTTGAGGTTATGCTCGACTGCAAAGTTGTGATGAGACCTAGCTCCTTTCTGATTGGCTGAGAAATGATGTTGGACTATATTCATTATTCAAATGTATATGCAAGGGTTTGTGTGCTGTTGAATTTATATATAAATGAACGACTGTCACAGGAATGTGGCTGTTGCATATGGTGTAGTGTTTATAAAATGTTGAAACTATGTGTAACTTATTAATGTGGCGTGCTTAAGTCACTCGTGCTAAAAAATTGTGTTCGATACTCGTGACTTAAGTGTCACTTTTTTACATTTTCGAAGTTGGCGCTCGGCTTCGCCGCGCGCCAATTTCAGTCGTGTAAAAAAGTGCTACTTGAGTCACATGTATCGAAAATAACTATTAGTGCTTCGCATCATGTCCATCATGCATGATCAAAAAAATTTGCCAAATCCAGGTAATTAAGAAAATTGGCGTTGCTCCAAGGCACGGAATACAATGAATATACGTCCCCATCCAAGCAGACGAACTCGCACGTTTGCTTTGCTCAGTTGCGTTTGTCAATCAGTGATGCGAACACCCAAGACTTTGCCGCATGCGCAGAGCGACTTTACTCTCTTTCTCTCCTTGACCGGCTGGAGTGGGAGAGCGCCTCTACCTTCACTTTAACCTAAGCTCCTCCCACTTCTTACAACCTAAATACATCTGATACAGAGCTACCATGATTGTCGATAGCCAAGTGGGCTAATCGTTTTGCTCATACTCGGCGTCGAGTCTTCGATTCCACCCAAAGTAATTTTTTTTTTTTTTTTTTTTTTAAGATGGTAGGCACTCATAAATAATTAATGCTAATACTTTTGTAGATAATTATTGCTGTTAATAAATTTTTTTGTTTGTTATTTTTTTCGTTCCTGTTATCATATCAGAAATTTCATGAACATGTTCGTTGTCATTATTATTATGATTAAAATTATTATCATCCCAACTACCGCAGTTATACTGAATATTATCATTATTACTGTTATTAATATCACTACTTGTATTATTTTCACTGCTAGCATCAAAAATTACTTACATAAGAAATGGCCCGTACTGTTCTTATTTATGCCAAAGAAAGTTGCCGAAAATTGTATACAAGTTTTATTTGTTTTTGAAATAAAGCGTCCGCATTAATGTGTACATAAATAGTGTATAGGATACTGTTTCCTCACCACCTTGCGGTAAGTATCTCGGCGCGTTTTTTTTTATGGAATTTTATGGAAAAATTGAGGAACGTAAGGGGAGCTTGCGCCGTTCTGGAAGAAATGTTTGGGATGCGACGTTGTTGAAATAAAATTGTGTGATACGACATTCTTTCATTCAATAAACAATAGCAATTAATGTGATAATTTTCAATAATATTTAATAATTTTCATGTCGTGTTTTGCTATGTCGATAACACAGTTTTTTCAAAAATGTTGGAAACCTTGGAATTTCGTGATTCCATTAGAAAGAGTGTTGTTTCAAGTACGTCACTTCAGTTTTTGTACCATATGTACCAAATACTTGAGCTTCTGTGGCCGAGAATTGAGAAAAATCAAAAATCAGAATAGTTTCGTTATCGTCCCTGATAAAAAGCTATCATTATTGGTTCAGAATTCAGTATGTTCCATAAGACCCATGTTAAAATTGCGAATTTCAGATTAGTTTTTTTTTTTCTATTTTTGACGGCAATATGCCCAGAAATTTGAACTGTAGATTCGTTGAGTCTTATTTTACTATGGATTTTAATCTGGGAGCAATGGCCCAACTTTCAAAAAGGTGATGAGCCACCGTAAACCCGTAAGTACGAGTGAGAGGTCCAAATTACTGTTTCTCTCTCACTTTCATGGTCTTAAATGAGTTTTGCGTCGGTTTTTCCTGCTTATGTGAACAGGGCGAGCTTGGCCATACGAGATAGAAATCTGCATGATAGCTCTGATTGGCTCTTTTTATCGGACAGAGTCTATCCTGCAGCTCTATCCTGCGCCATGGGACTGCACCCTTAGCAACATATAATTTTTAAGTAGATATTTTTTATAAGCTTTTATTTATTAGCTGATTAGTAATTTTTAGTCCATTCTTCTTTATAACCTTAAAAAATCAGATGCTATAAATTAGAGAAACGAGGTGACGTTCATGTCATATATTTCATTATTATTTGATTTATAATTACTTTTATCTAAATTATGAATTACCATAGCTCTTAGACTCAGTGTAGTTAACGCTCAGATTGCAAAAGCGGGTAGTTAAAGCACTTGGGTTACGAATTCATGGGGTTAAATAATTTTTGTTGAATATACTTGTTTTTTATTCTATTTTAACGTGCCGCCGCCTTAGGGTCTCTATAGAGAGTTCAGAGGCGACAGAGCTATAAATACTGTCAACACCCGTAGCCATAATCAATTTGTTAGGCAGTGTTGGTAGCCCTTCTTATGAGAACGGCTATCTATATATACTATGGACAAATTATTCGGCTTACAGCTAACTCAACGATAGGAACATTTTGTGAAAGCTGAGCCTGAACAAATTTCGAACTCAGCATTTGAAGATTCAGATATATTATCTTCGGCATTGTACAAACTTTTGCGGTGAAGTTAGAGTTTATTATTAATGATGTTGAGAATCACGGGTGAAAATTCTTATTTCCGACATGTGTAAATTTGAGTATGCTACAATGTAGTTGATAGTAGGTCTGTCACCGAGGAAATTGATAAAATCTTAATAGGAAAAAAAATTAGATAGCGGAACTTAAATTTTTTCCCCGAGCGGTGATGAAAATCTTGAAACAAAAAATCTTTGTTGGATGAAAATCAGGAGATATAGCTGATAATACACACACACAAACATATACGCACGCACGCACTCACGCACGCACACACAGAGAGAGAGAGAGAGAGAGAGACAGAAAGACATTTTTTCAGAGTAGTGTATTTCAAATCAAAACTTCAGACACCATGTTTCTAGCATATTATCTCGATATGTAATTTTTTGTCCATCACAAAGATTCCTATATTCCAATATATATATATATATATATATATATATATATATATATATGCTAAAGAGCCTCTTTAAATATGAAAATACTGATTAAAAGTATCATGACCTTGGTTAAAATTAAAAAAAAAAATTTATGTTACTAAGCAGCAGATTTTTAACATTAGAAACTGCATAAAAATTTCGAATATTTATAATTATCATTTTTTTCAAAGGAGATAAAGAAGTGCCTACAGGTAGCATGATATAGGGTGTACATCACCACTTTAATCAAACGTATAAACACGAAGTGTGGCATATTATCATTGCTAAACTTTGGCCAACGTTTACCAAACTTGTCGCGCAACTGTTTGGCTTAAGTTTTCCTTACTTATGCCATTTTTACGCAGGTCGTGGATAAGCGCAGACTATGGTAGTCAGCCAAAAATAAGGATAAGGAAGTATTTATAGGCACTGTTCACGGCCTTCTGCGCTGATACGGGTGATTCTAAGAGTATCTCGTACACAAAAATTAAGATCCGTCAGCAGACTTTAGCAATCCTAAATATCAATCAAGCTAGCGTAGCCACATCATGAGGCCATAAAACTAGACACACCATAATTTGTATCTCATTAGTTGCTAATTTATCGCCTGATAGGATATTTTGTTGCTCATGCCGTTTTCGAGAAAGAATGGATATGTTAGATTACATTAGCGTAGCCAATGACGATATTTCCGAAACAAATAATATTCTTAAATGTGTATGAGAACCAGAATTTGTTGCTAATTTGGTGCTTTAAGAAAATGCTTCTACCACCAAGGTTTCATTAACACTGTAGCCAATTTACGCCCAGAATGTACATAAAATACCTCAGCGTAGCCATAAAAAACAGTCAAGTGCTCTTTAGTGTTTGGAAACTCATGAAGTAGTTGTTGCTGATTATTAGCTCATAAATAGTACAATTACAGTAAAAACAAAATATATTGAAAATCTAAAAAAAAAAATACATGACATGCAACAAACACTTCATTGCCGTTTTAACATTATAAACCCGATTAACGAATAAAATGCGTCAACTTAAGAACAATAACGTACTATAAAAGCTACTACGGCTAAAAGCGAGATTACAAAAGCAAAAATTATATTCTTTATGTATTATTTTCTTGTTAATTTGGTGCTCCAATTTACTTAAATACTAATTCTGTTGCTCAACCCGGAAACTAACCGCTGCTAATAAATTAGCAATAAAAAAAAACTGAACAACAAATCAAGATTATTCAAAATAGAAAAAGGAGCTAATTTTGCTCCATACTGTGGAATTATTTTTAAAATAGGATTGTATTATTTTCACGTAACTTGTTAAAAGTCATTGTCAAAATGAATTTATAATAAAAACAATCGAACCAAATATTCAAAATTATTACTCTAATTGAAATGCGTAATGTAACAAAAATCCAGCAAATATTTCATTGAATAATCTTGCATGTATCAAGTTATAATTCTTATAAAAATCTTACTTCCATTATAATAAAAATAGAAGAAAATTGTACATAAGAGTAGTAAAAACTTTTTTACGTTAATTTAGATTTTAAGAATTTAAAAGACTTATTTTTGACGAAAATCTTAGTATTTCTTTCATAAAAAATGAATGCATTAGTGTGGAAAGATGAATCGAAATGAGAAACAAAGCCATTTTGTGTTTCCATTAAAAATAACAGTCTATAAATGAAACTATAATTATTAAACCAAAAAAATAGCAAAAAACCGTTTTTTGACCATAAAAAGTTGTTATTACAACCGCAATAGAGTATGAAATTTGAATTTTCCCCGGACCACTATAAGATCATACAACCAAACATTTTACGCCCTGTATCATTAAAATCTGTGGACAGATTCCTGATTAATAACTAATTTTTCTTAAAAAATTAAGGATTTTTTTTTTTAATTTTTTTTTTATATAGTATTCCTACCCGTACACCAACTCGAGTTGTTTTTTACAGGCACCCTCTACCACCTTCGTGTAGAGGGTGTTGATCCTAACCCCTACTAAGTCCCTTTTACCCTAGTCCCCGTCGATACCTATGATCTCTGTCCTATTTACCATCCCCCTCTATCCACCCCCTGATCCCAAACTTCACCAACTAGTTCTGCACCTACCCAGAGCGCCCACGGTGCCTACCTCCGGGTCGTCCTGTGATGCAGAACCAGCCGCGAGACTTGGGAACGAATTCCAGCCGAAAACAACTCTTAAACAATTTACAGGATTCGAACATGCGCTTCACAAAGTTAATTTTTTCAGAATGAAAATAGCGAAAAACCGCTTTTAGGACATCAAATATCGGTATAAAAACTTCAAACAAATATGAAACTTTAATCTATTTTCGGAACCCCGTATAAGGATACAAATCCAAATTGTTTTAGCCCTAGATCATAAAAATAGGTCAAAGGGTTTCTGAGATCTGACTGACTACATGCACATGCACACACACACACACACACACACACACACACACACACACACACACACACACACACACACACGCGCGCGCGCGCGCGCGCAGAGAGAGAGAGAGACAGACAGATATTTTCTGTAAATTGATATTTCTTGCGCACGGCAGTACGGCGCGTGAGGGGCACTGAGTCGTCGTGGCCGCCGGTACATAAGACAAGCTGACTCTCCACAGCTCAGCTCTGTTGTTTTCGAGCGAGTACGTTCAAACTGTTAACGCAAGAAATACAAATGCAATTTATCATTGTTTAAGCAACTTCCACAATGCACGAGAGATCGATACTTTGATAAGTTGTAGAGTAAGTATTAAAGAATATGATCCCGCAAAAAAACGGCACATGACGGTGTAAACAACTTTTTTAGGGCCATTTTTCAAAAGTACTAGTTTTCACATAAAGCTGCGGTTTGCAAAGACTATCCACACGATCGTGCTTAAATTTGGTGTGGTTGTTGAACAACATAAAAGCTACAACTCTGCCAAATTTTAGCCCTGCATGTTTGTGCAAACGAGAGTTGTTGATTTTCGAAAGTGTGCTCAAAAAACGAGGTTTTTAGCATTATCCGGGACAACCACTGGTCCAATTAGGATAAACTAGACTCATTTTATTCGTCTTTTTGCCACGCATACGTTTATCAGAACCCCCCCTTTTTTTTAAGCCTTTCTGTGTTCTTTTCAGACGCGAAAAACTGTGTTTTACCATTTTTTCCATTTTTTTTGAGGCATTAGCGGAAAATATTTTTTGTTCGATTTTATTACAATCGATTGGCATCGTTGAATTCTATATAATACATTTTTTTCAAGCTAGTAAGAATTTTGTTGAAAATTACTGACATTTTAGCTAATTCGATCCCACTATTTTGAATGCGACGTTTTTGAAAAAAAATTTGTGACATGAAATTGTTGAAATAAATCTTTGTGTTATGACGTTCTCCCACTCAAAAAAACAATGGCAATCAATGCAATTTTAATGATACAAATATTTTTGTAAACAGTTCATTTGAAAATTTTCAAATGCAATTAACGAATTGAAACGTTTTTCAAACATCCGATTAAAAGATTTAGAAGTGGAAAAACTGAGGAGAAAATACAACTTGTTCAACCCAGAAAACAACTTACATGCTGTAATAAAGACTACGTTATGAATAAATCTTACTAAATAATATATTTACTTTCGTAGGCTTAGTGCAAGAAGCCGCTACATCACTATTAAAATCAAGAACCCACCGTCTTAGTAATTTAGGCAAGAACCCGCTATCTGAGTATTTTAGGCAAGAAGCCGCTACCTCAGGAAATACAGATTTAAATTTATTTTATAATAAAAATTGTGGTGTGTACAGTACTACAGCCTTAAATTAGATGTATGCAAATTGTATTTAACAGTTGAACCTTCAATTTCATCCCGGCTACTATTATTTTACTTTTATCAACGAGGCAGTTTTTTTTGTGTACTTCCTGAGATAGCAGCTTCTTGACTAAAATACTGAGATAGCGGGTTCTTGGGTGAAATACTCAGATAGCGGGTTCTTACCTACATTTCTGAGATGGCGACTTCTTGCTTTTGATAGTGAGATAGCGGGTTCTTGCACTAAGCCGAGGCTATATTAAGGTACAGAATACTGTTGTGCTTTAAGTGTGAGCGGCATTTTCTGTCTTTTAGTATGGGCCATCAGTATGCAGTATTTATGAAACTTACATAAACAGCAATACTAAAAACTCACGATATATTGATTTTAATGTTTCAAAAATTGTATATGTGGGTTAAAACGAGGTGGTAGCGACGATAGAATAGCAGCCTGCATGATGCGGCTAGCTCGATGCGTCTGTGGATGTCATTTGTTTTTATATGACTTTTCTTTTTTGAAATAGTTTAAATTGCGCTGCTATTACACATAATTTAATACATCAAAACCCCCTTTGTTTGTCAATTTATCCTTCAGAAAAAATAAACGCACCGAGATACTTACCACAAGGTGCTGAGGAGACAGTATATTATAATTTTTATACACATTAATGTTGACATTTTATTATTAACATAAACTATAATATTTTCGGCAACAATCTTAGGCAGAACAAATTACAGGCCGAAACTAATTAAAATTCGATACTATCTGTAGAAAGAATGTAAGTACTAAAGATGATAATAAATATAATAGTGGTAGTAAATTATAATAATAATGAAGTCATTATTACAACGAAAATATTGAAAGAATTTCTCATCAATGTAATGGTGATAATATGAAAGCAAATTACAACAATAATTAAAAATAGTGTGATCATGTAAACAAAGCTTGTGTCCGCAAATTAAAAAACTATCTTCTTTTTTTATCAAGAATTTCAAAATAATCGCTACCCAGATAAAAATAAAAATTTTCGTGTAAAAAATTCTAGAAGATCGAGAACTATGTTTTTTTACGACTTTGACCACGTATTACTTACAGCATTGTTCTCTATTTTCTAGGATTGAAATGTTTGGATTGTGCACTTATACATGAGAAGTATTTATGAAATTTTATCATTTGACAAGCACGGTATTGTTGATAGATACATGGGCGGTTTGGAATCTAGTATCCATGGATGTCTGTATCACAGCAATAATGACCGAGCACGTTCGATCAGTGGCCGCGTAAGTAGGGGGCGGGAGGGGCCAAATGCCCCGACACGTTTTTCTACTGATTAAAGTATGGTTTTTGTGATGTTACCAGGAAAAAAAGGTTTTTTTCTCAAAAAGAAATTTGAGCTTACAAGAAAAATCGCCAGGAAGCCTCATATTTTTTTATTGGGTAAGAGCAAAGCATTATGGCCATAAGATCATGCCAACAACACTTGATACAAGAACGAATTACTTTCTACAATCTACAGTACTATTACTATCAAAAAATAGTTAAATATTTAACAATGCCAGTGATCATTATTTTAACATCTAGTTTACCAGCTTAATCGCAAAAAAAAGTAAAAGTGTAGATGAAGACGAATTTTTTATAGATCTCTTAAAAAGTAATTGTTGGATGAAAAAAGTTTCATTCGAAAGTTGTAGTTAATAAGATAATTGATAAATAAATTTATGTAAGTGTATAAGTGTAATACTGTAAGAAATTGAATAAACAGCATTTAACGAATATTGGGCCTATATTATTGGGGGAGCACTCCCGTGGGGCTTCCTAAGGAAGAAATCCGAAATTGAGGACAAAATATGCGAAAATACCGAGATTTGATGATTTTTCTTTCTTTTTTGGTTGATACATGTCTTATAGTGGGAAACAAAGAACGGTGATGTAAAGATCGGACAAAAATACGCAAAATGAAAAAAATTCGAAGTCTTTTACGTGCATTCGTTGTCGAGTAATTCATTTTACAATTAAGGATGTAAGCGACGGCTGGGCGGGCCATATGTCGGTACGGAGTACGACCTTATCGGCGCAGCAGAGCGACCGCGCGCTCAAGCCGCCCGAACAGGCTGCGTTCAATAAACGATTTCTCAACAAATACTACATCAATTGGTGTCTAACTATTTTTCCCGTGTACCTTAAGCCTTGAAAAAGAACATATCCAAGTTTCAGTTGCCTACGTGCTACATGCAGTAGATCGGGCACTACAAGCAAAAATGTAAAAGTATCGTTTCTCGGCTTCTATTGATCCTACAATACACTTTTTTTTTTTTGAATTCATAAAAAAATAAAGCGTAATAAATGCATTTTATTGCAAACCTCTATGTTATAAATTAACGAAATTACAAACCATGAATAATGGTTTTATTTAAATAACAAAAAAAAATAATTGTTAAAAATTTTTGAAATTTGGCATACTTAAAGATAACGTTAATACCTACCGATTCCAATTGGTTTTATCAATATCCGCTATTGCAGTTCAAATTTACAGCGTTCCAAAGTTTCAACTTAACAATTTTACAATAGGTCGCCATATTGTTTTTTAAAAAGTGGACCAGGTGCATTTGGTTAACAATACCAATACCTATCCATCACCCGAATATCAACGAAGGAAATCGTTTTTTTCCTTTTCCTTTTTAATGCTGATTGTTTTTGCGCGTTTTGTAACTTTGTCGCCTGTTTTCGGTCGGAAAAACCACTTTTTAGTTGTTTAAAAGACCACATTCCTACGAAAAATCATCAGCTGAACCACTTTTGTATTCAACTTTTTTCGCTACAATGCTTCGTTTTCGAGTTATTGCAAGAAAACTGAAAGAAAACGGGTTTTCAGAGTTATTTTGCAATAAAAAAGTACCTTCACGACCTCCCTCATTCTAACTTTTTTAATGGGTCACTGTGAGTAATGACCTTCCTTTTCGTTAGGTTTCATCAAATTCCATTTAAGGGGGCTCATGCGCGAAGTGATACCAACCCGAAAATAATTGAGTCAGTTGGTATCACTGCTGTATATACATATACATGATGCGAGCCATCATCTGCACCATCATATATATAGCTGTATAGCTGTATAGTAAACAAATGATACGGCCCATACTCCACGGAATATCTCGAATTTTTCCACGGATACCTATATTTTGCGAGCTAGCATCTGAACGCTGAGGTTTTTTTTTTTTCAAAACAGTCCGTGTCTTGATATGTCACTCCTCGATTATGGTTAGAAAATTACGATGTTTTCACGTTCCTCCATAAGAGCTTGTGTATAATGTGCGAACTTTGAGAGCAAATATCTCGATATTTTCCACGGTTAGAGGGGTAAATAAAGACACCGCTGGAATCAGCGGGTTCTTATCTATCAATTAAACTACCTACGA
>JAPYYV010015401.1:0-14202 GCA_030522625.1 Copidosoma aretas
TTACATAACTTCACGCAATTAGAATATCCAGTTTTAGTTTCATGTAATAGCATGAGCTCTGGACCCAAAGTGAGCCACTTATGGCAGAATCACCCACATATATATATAGCCGCCCGAGCAGATGATTGTTCGACAATCATACAGATGATACTTTGGAAGCTGTTGCCTCGCTCCTAAAAAAGATTTTTGGGGCTGCCATACTTTTTTTGTAATCAGTAGAGAAAATACTACAGTTTGGTACTGATTCTGTCCACAAGAGTTATAGGTCAAACCGTGAAGTACTATTTGCTCCGAAGTATTTTTACTCTCTCTTTCTGAAAATCCTTCTACTTGGCAGTCCTGGATTTTTGTTTTGCACAAGAATTGCGCTATTTAACAAAAAAAATTTGGCCTCTACAGTTATAGGCAGCCAAATTTCCAGTCGACTTTCGGACTAATACACCGATTAGTTGTAAGTACTCCCTACCCTATCCCATCCTTCTTCTTTTTCCACTGGCTTAAAAACACTATGCTTGTGGTAAAAAAGCCTCACGCATGAGGCGACGACGAAGAATAAAAAAAAATAATAAGAAAAAGGATGCAGTACAATTAAATTTATTTAAAGTTTATCCACTGTTGAAAATTTTTGCATCACCTGATTACATTGTGACCGACTAATATTATGCTACAAGAACCATCTAGAGCACTTTTTTTTTACGTCCCGAAGATCGTTTAAAAATAGGTCAACAGCTGCCTCTTTCGAAATAGTGTCGACTTTATTTTCACGTAAGAAACGTTTCCTCTTTTGTACAGTTAATCCTGTTTTTTCGGAAAGTTTTGGATTTGATTGGTATGTCGGAACCAAATAAGTTTTGAAACTACTGTAACCGTCAAAAGCTACTATCTATAGCCAAAAATGATAGCCGTTAAATTTTAAGATTTGATAGAGGTTTTAAATGTAGAATACATAGATAAATTAATACATGTATAAATAAAAATAATGTATCGGTAAATGTATTTAAATATATACTTAAACCATTTGGTAAGAAGCACTTAGACCTATGGTTTCAACGACAAACTAAACGATTTTCAAGCATTTAATGTCATTATCTGGCGGACCACTAAGTGACAGCTCAACTTTATCGATGGATTTATCCGACATGCCACTAAGACTAATATTAATTTCGTACATTACTCCCTCCTTTCATTGAACGTTACTGTTCTATGATGACTTTTTTTTCCAATATCTACGTCTTACTTTGTCTTCTGGGCTACTTTTAAATAGTAATTTTTTAATTAATGTACTCTGATTTTTCTACTTTGGAAACCAGTAGGTGTTGGACTCTGACCATTTTGTTTTAAATCTTTATAGACATGTGTGTGCCCTAAATTTTTTTAACATACGGCTACAGCATTGCGATAATGAAAAGATTTGGATCCAGACTAATTACTTGGTTTCGGGCATTTTTTTGCAACAGTGTTGTTAGAATCATCATTTATTTCTGTGAAAGCAGCAGGTGCTACTTTATCTACATTACTTATACATCGTCTTATCGACTACTCCAAAGAGATTCTTAGAAACTGGCCTTTAAATCGTTTTGACCTGAGAGTTTTTTGTACACGTAATTCTCATTTTTGTCGTGAAATGTACATTGTGTGTGGTCACTTAAATCGCGAGGAACGATTGATTTAAAATTATCTGCAAGATCTAGGGGAAAATTAGTATACTCTGCAATAGTGTTGCTTAGAGTATTTATAAAATAAACTATCGGAGATTTTGGCAAAGATATTCCATATATTGAATTCTAAAATGCCTTGACGGAATGATTCTTATCAGCCCACAATGTAATGTTGTGGATAAATACTGCTGTAAAGCTTGCAATAGTTGCAAAATAATTATCGATGATGAGTCTTGCTCCAAAAACATTATGTTTGGCAAACAATGGATTGCTTCTGAATAACTTTACGGTTATGTCAGCTTCCAAACTGTTGGAAGATCCATCATGGTTTTGTCTGCAGTCATGATCACGCTTTTTATGTCCCATACCTCACTAAAGACATCCTTTTTGATCGTACTACATAAAACACCATTTTTATGGTGTCCTATCAAAACAACAGGACCAGACTCCCTGTTGTAGGATCTTTGAGTTTCTTTCTTTTTTTATCCAGCATGGTAAGTAAACGACGAGCCGTCCTTTTTTTTGTCTAGTTCAACGAATAGAAAATAAGTAATAGAGTAGTAATACATTACTGGAATATAATAGAAATTATAAATATATAAGGACAGAATGCAACTCAATAGAGAAGAAGAAAGGCATTAAACTTTTTCATATGTATACTTATTTATCAATATTAGTCTACATTATTTTATTTGATAGTTATTTAAATTATTATCGAATGATAAGCTACGTAAGGATGACATTATATAATAATTATCTAAAACTGTAATGTCCCTCAAAACAAGTGAAATGTCTATAAATTTATTCAAACAATATCAATTCAGTGTAAAATCATTTTGTAAATTATCAAAAAAGTTTATCTATGAATAATTAAATTAAAATCAGCAATCATCTTAAATCATAAATAAATCTGTAGTACACATAGAACATTGTCATCTGTTCTTCATCTTCATTTAAAAAAAATTTGTCAATTGGAAATGTATCTATTAACATTCTACTTACTCATCGACAACAACATTATTCGCAAGTATTTTTTCCAATTTTCTCCGCATCAAAAGAGTGCTACAACTTTCTATGGCAACATTTTCAACTGCTTTTCCAATCAATGTTTCGTGCATTTTCAATCAATCACATAAGACTGGAGAAATATTCAGAGACGATAGGAATTAACTATACTGCATCCCTTGAATATCTGAATCTATCATACTTAAAAAATAAAAAACAGTTGTAGATTTAATTGAAACAAAAAAAAATTAACAGTCATTAAAAATCAAAACACAGTACAGATTTTACATTTACGGCCACGAACTGACTTTTATCTCTAAATACTAAGTTGGTGTTAACTCATCTCTGAAAAAAACCCTTACAGCATTTGACAGTATATTCACTGCTTACTCCTCGTTGGACCTGTTTAATTGCAAAATCGAACGAAGAAGGAAGACACCACGTTTGTTAAAAACATAAAGAAGTTTCTATCATCTCTCTTCCTTATGAACTAAAGTCAATATTTGATGAGATTTTAACGTTATTTTGAAAAGTAATGATGTTTTCGATATCGTACACAATCCACACAAGACTTGATAATTTTTTAAACTTAGTCTTACGTATAATCTCTAAATGTTAACTTATTTGAAACAATTTACCATAACAGTAGTAGTTATAATGTTCACACATACTCCACACAACCTCTTCACCGCTTCCTTTTTTTGATGGTCCAAATGTGGCGTTTTTTTTTTTAAACTGGCCTTTCCATTGTCCTCCAGTACATCTAATACAATATCTTAATACTTCTTTCTCCATGTAAAAAAATACATAAAAAACTTTAGTAGCCTATTATGTGATGCAGACATTCCTTGATTTTCAGTTGACAATATCTCGAAAACCACGCGTTGGATCACAATTTGGTAAAGACTTCTTTGCTTGTTTCGATAAGCTTTATCTCATGGTATAGTTTCCCTGGAATATTTTTGGAACACCCTGTACATGGCATCTTAGAATATGATCACAAAAATAAATCTCTTTTTCATATTTAAAGAAAAACTAATAAAGTAGAAGAGAGTGATGTAAAAAGACATGTACAGTCGAGGAACCAGGGATTTATGATCGACCAGGGGTTTTTGTATCTCATAGGGATGTAATTTATACACACGGTATTACGTCCACTCTGGTTAAGTGAATAAGATAGTCGCCTCTCATCCTAGCAGACCCAGTTCATGTCCCGGGATCAAGCATTATTTTTCTTTAAATTTTACTTTTATTGTTGTCATTATTTATGAATTTAGGTATTGCTGAAAAAATGTAGATCATTAATTTTTTCATACATTTGCACTAAATTCAATAACATTTTAGAAACATTCCAAAGACGTTTCTGAAACATATCATACAACTTAAGCTGAGTTCAGCAACGGACATTTTATTGTTTTTTAAGACGTTTTAGAAATGTTTGTAAATTTTAAATAATCAAACGTTTTAGAAACGTTTCAGAATGTTTACTGTGCTATGTGGGTCGTGTAATACTCACAAATATCGTTATACTGTTTACATCAAAGAGAATGTATAACTGATTCAAATTGTTTACTTTATGTTATCATCTTTAGATTAGATAAATTTTTTGGTCTCAAATGAAACTTATCCATGCATTATTTAATCATCCTTTGTACAACCGTAATTTTAAAAAGGTATCCCCCATTATGACAACGTGAAGTTGCTGAAATATTGAACAATGGTGTAAAATTATTTTTCAATACTAAGCAGTCCTATTTTTTCAATAAAATTAATGATTTATTATAGAAAAAATGATCTGTTATGGAAATAATGGTTTTTTGTAAATTTTTTGATAATTAGTTTTGCTAGAGGAATGCTGCTTCTGTAATACTTACATGTAGCAAAGACATATTCAAGTTTCGAAGTGAGAGGAATTTTTCAAAGTAATCATATTCTATTAATCACTATTTTATAAGCGTGGGTGATATTGTTTTCTCAATCAGGAACCGTATACAAATCAATATTTTTGGTTTATCCCGCTTTCCCTGCAAGATACAGCGTTTATTCTTTTATATAAAAGTTAATTGTCATAAAATCATGTCGAAAGAATCTATGCACATTTATATAAATATTCTTAACGTGATGTGTTGTTTTTGAAATTTTCCACACCTATTCTATCATAATATATGAAAAATATGGAAAATAAATGTTATATTTAAAAGTGGATTGTAGCCTCTCTATTAGTGTGCCTCAATATGTATTATTCCTTTAGGACCCGTAAAGCCGTTGTTTTTGGTCTGTCTAACTTTTTCTTAAGATTGACCGTGTTCTCTGTTTTCAAGTTTATGTTGTTACAAAATCATTTTAAAGTAAATTAGACATATCTGTACTTATTTTCTACACGATCAAAATTATATTCAAAATATTTTTATTTGATTCCATGAAGATATACCGTAAAATCTATGCTGTGCTAGTCTTAGTACGGGCATAGAAACATATATCTGTTCTACTCCGCTTCACAGTTATTATACATATATAATAAGACAATGCACGTCAACCGGACCTGCCCTACTGTCCACAACTGGTTAAACCATAAAAAAAAAAAAAAAACTAAAAAAAATAGGATAGATGCTAAGTAATATATTTCAATGATACCTAATGGTGCGTCAATATCGTCGCCATGACTAGATGATCGAAAAAACACAAGAATTATTCAGGCTTTATAAATCATGTCTTCTAATTTTTTACTATATAAAAATATTTTAACATACAAGTCAAAGAGTTCCGCTTGAGCGTTCGTGCTGAGCGGACGTGTCTGCTCTCTCTCTCTCTCTCAAGTGTATCGCGAGGTTAATATACCATACGCGCGCGCATCTTCGAAACAGCCCTTTTTGGGGCAACCAAGAGCGCTTCAAAGAAGCTGCAGAAAAGTACCGACTACCTCCAAGACGAGCCCAGGCCTAGGGTCTCAACCCAGATGATGGTGACGACCACGTCGACGTCAATCCAGGATAACACCATGGACCAGGATGAGCTGAACAACGTCAGCACCCGTTCAAGTGCCACAGAGTACTCGGAGGACGAGACTGTGGTGGAAGGCAGCGAGGTGGACAATGGCGGCTTCGAGAAGACCAAGAAGCGGAAGCTAGCCAAGAGAAAGAAGACGAAGGAGACGCCAGGAGTCATCCCCAATAACAGGTACGACCTTTTAAATAATGACAAAAGGGCTGACAACAACATTACGAGTGCCGCGACCGGGAACACACAAAGACCGCACCCGGGAGAAGTACCGCCATTCAACGTTATCTTGAAAGATGACAACGCACCAACGCGTCTCCGCGCTCTCATTAAGCAAAAGTGCCACTTCAAGCCAACCATGATTAGCAAGACTAAGGCGAACGAAATCGCGGTACACATCGCGACCTTTGATAACTACCGTACTCTCCAGAAATCTCTCGAGGAAGAAAAATTTGAATTTTACTCTTTTAAAGACCCTGACGCAAATACACCTCCGGTTAAATTCGTAATTAGACACCTCCCGCTAAATACTTCACCTGACGAGATCAAAGAAGAGCTTACAGCGCTCAAATATCCGGTTGTCAACGTGGCACAACTGCGTAAAGGCGGTGCTAGGCTAGGTGCCCCCCTTTCATTATTTGTTGTCTCTCTCGAGAACACAGAAGCAGCAAAAGAGTTCATCAAACTCAAATCCTTTATGTACGTGAAAATTTCAGTTGAGAATTTCGTGAAACCTAAGGCTCCGGTTTTATGCTTCGTTTAGTGCCAACGCTTCTATCACGTTTCCGGGCAGTGCAATGTCAGAGTGCGCTGCGTTAAATCCGCCGGTTTTAACGTGTCTTTTTCGTGCCAAAAACCCGAAAAGGATGCTGCCAAGTGTGCGAGCTGCGATGGCTCGCCCACAGCCAGTTAGAGGGGATGCTTCATATAAGAAGATGCTAAGGCCAAGCTCAACCAGATCAGGAAAAAATCTATCCCACAACCGACCAAAAACAACCAACAAAAACCGGCTCCGACAATTCCGAACTATCCACCCCTCCCTAAACAAAGACAGACGACCAACAACAACACCCCAAAGACACATACAGACAAAAATACAAACCAACGGACACCATCAGCAACTATACCTAGCCCGTCCTATGCATCACACCTTCAAGCTCCCAAGCGCACCAAGCCGCAGCCAAGACTCAACAGACCACCACACACCAACACCACAAAACGTAGCACTGCAAGCACATCAATACCTGACGATCCTCAACAACTCCTCCAAGAAGCATTCGCGCTAATAAGTAAGAGTAACTCCGGAACTCTCTCCCGCCCTGAGGCATTCTTACTAGCAGCCCAGTTCAGCCAAAAGCTTATAAGTGTTACACTTAAATATGCAACATACACCGATGAAATTGATGATATGCGCGTGGAACGCGGGTGGTGTGTCCAATAAAAAAGCCAAACTCGAGGCAGTCCTAATAGAACATAACGCGGATATTTGCCTTTTTAGCGAAACCTTGCTAAAAAATAATAAAAAATTCAAAATGCACGACTATAAAATCTACCAACACAACACCGGACAAGAAACTGCAGTAGTAATTAAAAACCACATTGTTTACTAGGAAATACCGTTAAACCTTAAATCTCTAAGTGCAACAGCCATTACAATTAAACTAAAGAACTCGGAAATAGCCATAATTTTAATCTATAACTCACCATCGGTAGATTATAATAAAAACGATTATGATAAAATCTTTAAATGCTCGTCAAAAGTCATCGCGGCCGGAGACTACAACGCTAAACATAAATCGTGGGGCAGTAGAGTAAATAATAAGCTGGGCAGTAAATTAAATGATTACACCGATAAAAATAAACTACTCGTTCACCCACCGGGATCATCCACATACTATCCACACTGTAAACCTGGTAAAACACCGCGTAAGCCAGATGTCATAGATTTTGCCATATCTAAAAATTTCAACTTCCAAGTAGATATGTCGGTCCAACTAAAATTAACCTCTGACCACTGCCCGATCATAATAACCGCGAACTTAAATTTTGAATGTGAATTCCCTTTATCTAAATTTAATTTTTGTAAAGCTGATTGGGACAAATTCTACGTGACTCTCTCAGAAAATACTCCGGACACGGGAGACCTAAATACAACAGATCAAAATAGACGAGTCGATTATTCGATTAACTACAGCCATAAAATCAGCGGTTGAAACTTCCATTCCTAAAAACGACAATAAAAATAATCAAACTTTACCTCCGTATATACTTGATAAAATTAAAGAACGCAACGGACTCAGCGCTAAACACCGTAGAAACCCAAACATCGTAATGAAGCATGAGGCAAACCGGCTAAAAAGAGAGATCGACTTAGAAATAAAAAAGTATAAATCCGACGAGTGGACTAAAAAAGTACAAAGCCTTTAAATAAAAGACAACATAATCGGGCGAATGACAAAAGTCCTCACTAGAACGCGTACTTTGGTTCCGCCCCTAAAAGATCGAAACGGTAAGTTAAAATTTTTTGCGCCTAAAGAAAAAGCTTTCCATCTCGCGAAAAATTTCGCCAAAACTTTTTCCCCCCATGAAACCCCATCGGTCCCTGAATTCACTGTAGAAACTGAGGAAGTGGTAGAACACTTCCTGTCGACTAACTGCACAGACAAAATACCCACAGTACACTCAATAGAAATTAAAAAACACCTTCAAAAAACTAGAAATAATAAAGCCCCAGGCGATGACGGCATCACTAACTTTGTCCTTAAAAAACTTCCCGACGCGTACCTAGAATGGATAGCTAACATCTTCAATGCATGCTTTAAACTTTTATACTTTCTGCGCAACTGCTAATCCGCGACAACATTAGTATTTCTTAAACCAGGCAAAGATCAGTTTCTCCCGACCCCTATAGACCTATCAGTTTACTCAACATCCTTAGCAAGGCTCTCAAGGCAACCCTTATGACGCGTCTTAATAGCTTTATCACCGAAAACAAACTCATCCGCGACGAACAGTTCTGCTTCCGTGCGCAACACTCGACACAGCACCAAAACCTACGTATTATGGAATTCGCGACTAAAAATATCAATTGGAAGCAAAACACGGTCTGGATTAATGGGCTTATTCGAAAGCTTATTAGTGTAAAAATCTCCGGATGGATGATCCATTTTCTCTATTCATACCTCACTTATCACTCTTTTAAGGTAAAAACTGACTACGCGATCTCTGATGTTTTTGAAATCCGTGCGGGCGTCCCCCAGGGCAGCCTAATCGGACTTATAATTTTCAGCTTGTACATCAATGATATACCTTTAACAGTCCCTTCAGTTTACGCAGGCATTTACGCCGACAGTACAGTCATATTTACAACTTCAAGGAGCGATGTAAAAATTGTCGATGACTTGGATAAGACACTGGCGGACATTAAGGATTGGTGCGCCCAGTGGTGCGTTCAAATACATCCCGGTAAATCGGAAGCGACGTTATTTACATGTAAACGGCCCGAAATGGTAAATTTAGAACCACCCTCTTACGATGGCACGAGCATACCGTGGAAAAACGAAGTTAAATACCTTGGAGTCACCCTCGATAAATCTTTGCGGTTTGATACACATACCACAAACGTCAAAAACAAAGCATTCGGTGCTATCACGCGATTGCAGCCATTACTTAACTACAATTCAAAACTGAGCATACGAAACGGTTTATTACTATAAAAAATGCTCATCAGACCCATAATCACCTACGCGTCGGCAGTCTGGGGGGTACAGCACCGACAAACATGACTAAAACTCAACGGCTTCAAAATCGCGTACTTAAAACCATCACGGAAGCCCCACGGTACACTCTAATGTCAAGACACCACCGCGAACTTGAAATCGATCCGATAGAAAATTACATAGTAAACGCCGCGAAACAATTTTACGAACGCATTAAAAAGTCCAAGCACGATTTATTAAACAACTTTTATAATAACGAGTATGAACCGCGAGATAAACAAAGAAGGCCGAAAGATATCATCGAAATCTTCGACCTCAAAAACAATTCATGAACCCCATACTAACAGTTTTTTCTGTTGCAGGTACCCATCATCGTCACAGCACTAATCAACTCTTTTCTTTTCAGGAATAACATGCCTACTAATAAACATTTATTTTCAGCTTGCAAGGTTTTTCCTCTCTGGAGGGCTTTCTCCTTGCACCCGTCCTGTCCATTCCGTCATTTTCCCCAATACCGTCATGTCAATGTTAATACGCTCACTCCGAGTACTGCATTCTAACTCCTATCCATGAAATTCCTTCCCTGAAGAAGGAGCTACCTACATCTTCCTTGAGATCGGCTTCACCAACATGACAAGGAATATGTAGGTTCCGGGCATGCGGGAAGAGCTCCTATTCCTTTCCTATCCTATCCTGTAAGTCAAAATTTCGAGTATCTCCAATAATGACAGTGAAATAAAAACTATTGTTGATAAAATTTCTTCGTTTACATTTATTTCAGTTTACTAGATGTATTCCTTAACAGTAAATATATACGGGATTAAAAGTATTAACATTCGACATAAAGAATTGTTCAAATATATATATATATATATATATATGGGACGATCCAAGTCAACCGGACTACCCCCTCCGTCCGTAAGTGGTTTGAAACAAAAAAAAAAAAATTAGCGAAAGATACCTTATTTCCTCTATTATAAGATGCTGAGTGGCCTTTTTCAATGACACTTAATAACGTGACAATATAGCCGCCATAACTGGATGATCGTCAAAAACTCAATCGAAAAAATACAAAAAAAATCATGTAGATTCATCCAAAAAAAAAAAAAAGTGTTTAAAAAATTCGATCTGACACAAGTCATTATTTATCAGGTCTTAGCTTGATCCTAACCTTAAAAATTTAGATGTCTTGTCTACTTTAATAGTGTGGCAATGCCGTCAAAATAAAATAAATGCTGTCTGTAAACAAAAATTATTCCAATCAATCTAAAAATACGTATTCAGAGGTTTTTGAGGTCGCTGATAACAAATCTATCATAAAAATTTATATTTTTATAATGGCGGATTCAATATGGCGTCTGTCACCTACCAAAGAAGCAAAAAATCATGGAAAAGAGCTTAAATTTTTTACTCGGGTTTTCGAGATCGCTGATTACGAATCCATCATCGTCATTTAGATTTTCAAAATGGCGGATTTAATATAGCGCCCGTCACCTACCAAAAAAGCTAAAAAATCAAGCCAACGAGCTCAAATTTTTTACTCGGGGTTTTTCGAGGTCGCTGATTACTAATTGATAATCAGAATTAAAATTTTCAAAATGGCTGATCCTAAAAGATGACCATATACTGGATGAAACGATAAGATGAAGACTAGAAAATATGTCACAACGCTTAAGTCACAAGCACAAGCCAAAAAAACGATTGATTGGGATAGAGCCAGGTATAAGCTTAATGAATAGATAAGAGAAAGAATAAGTTCTAATCTGTGAGAGATACCCTACTAAAACTTTGTGTCAAAATTGCGAAAGACTTGCAAAGACGATGCTGCCAGAGTAAATTTTAACATCAGTCAGTATATCTGTGTCGACGAAAGCATAAGAACCTTATAAATTAGAAGAGACGTAAAGCATAAACAGAAGCTGGTAACGTAGTACCTAACCTAAGCCGATGGCTCCATAGACATATGTGATAGACCGCGCTGACGCGCGGTCTAGGTGAAGACAACATAGGAGAGGGCCGTAGTATCATTCTCTCTCTCTCTATCACACGAGTGACTAACCCCACCACCACTAACCCCTACTCAATACTTTTTCCTTTTTTTTTTATATTATACCATTATACTTCCGGCTCCTAACTATAGGCACCACTCTGGACACTAAGCAGTTAGGAGAGGGAGGAAAGGATGAGGGATGGGAGGCCTTCCTTATATTACAGGGAAAAATGTATGGGGTGACTAACCACTTAATCCTAGAGAAACTATTCCACATTTTCCCAGGAATAATCACCCGTGGGCCAGGGAAACCGAGGGAGATTTCCCAGGAAAACCTGACCCGAAGCGGCCCGGTGTATTGCCTAAAGGTGCCTTTTCATGCTCACGCTAAAACGCTAAGACGCTAGAAAGTTTAATAGTTCCAACTTCTCAGCGTGCTCAGAATACATGATATAGTTATAGTAAAAACACGTGAGTATCAGCGTTCTAGCGATAAAAATTTTTTTTTCCAGTTTACAAACTACAGACAGAGGAAAGGAGCACTCTAACAGTTATATAAGCCATTACTTCTCTTCCGCGATCCACGTCATGCATCTCTTCGTGAATAGCCCTTCAGATCGTAATGGTAACAGGCAGTCACTTGTCGATTTTAGTGAGGTATCTCTCACATATAAGAACTCGCTCTTTCTTATATCTATTCGGTCAGCTTATACATGGCTCTATCCTAAACAATCGTTCTTTTTTCTTATGCTTGTGACTACAAGGTTGCAATAAATTTTCTAGTCCTTGTTTGAAAGTTTCATTAAGGATATGGTCATCTTTTAGGATCAGCCATTTTAAAAATCTAAATTCTCATAATCAATTAGTGATCAGCGACCTCGAAAACCCCCGAGTAAAAAATTTAAGCTGGATTGCTTGATTTTTTAGCTTCTTTGGTAGGTGACAGCTGCCATATTAAATCTGACACGTTGAAAATCTAAATGGAGATGATGGATTCGTAATCAGCAACCTCGAAAACCCCCAGGTAAAAAATTCAAGCTCGTTTTCCTGATTTTTTAGCTTCTTTGGTAGGTGACAGACGCCAAATTAAATCCGCCATTTTAAAAATCTAAATTTTGATGACGAATTCGTGATCAGCGACCTAAAAAACCTCTATATACGTATTTTAAGATTGATTGTAATCATTTTTGTTTACAGACAGCTTTTATTTTATTTTCACCGCATTGCCACACCATTAAAGTAGACAAGACATCTAAATTTTCAAGGTTATGATCAAACTAAGACCTGATAAATAATGGCTTCTGTCAGATAGAACTTTTTAAGCCTTGACAACTCAAAACATTATTGTTTGGATAAGTCTACATGATTTTTTTTGTAATTTTTCTATTCACTTTTTGACGATCATCCAGTTATAGCGGCCATATTGACGCGCCATTAATTGACATTAGAAAAGGTCACTTAGCATCTACAACTAGAGTAAATAAGCTATCTTTTATTTTTTTTATTTTTTTTATTTTTTTTAGACTTAACCAGTTATAAACAGAGGGGGCTCTACAGTAGGCCAGAAAGCCCAAAAAATTATCAAAATCCGTGCTACCAGCGAAATTTTATTCAATATCAGATTTTTAGGCTTATTCAGTTCGTAAGATGATTACCTACAAAGATCCAAGTTCCATAGACGTATAACGAATTTGTATGTATATGTTTATTATGTATATATAGAGCAAATTAAAATAGTCGAAATACTCTGGACACATATACGTTGTTAAAGTTAACCGATATGTACAAAATTCAGTGTATAGGGGTTTTTGGGGTCGCTGAACACAAATCTGAGGTCGGATTAGCAAATTTTAAGATGGCGGACAAAATTTACGAAAACAAACCGATGTGTACGAAATTCGGTATTTAAAGGTTTTTGGGGTCGCTGATCGCGAACCAGAGGTCAGATTAGCAAATTTCAAGATGGCGGATCAAAGATAGCGGACAAAATTTGCAAAAACTAACCGATATGTACGAAATAAAATATTCGGGTATTTTGGGATCGCTGATCGCGAATCTGAGGTCAGATTAGCAAATTATAAGATAGCCGACCCAAGATGGCAGCTAAAATCTTTGAGAAATATCCAATTTGCTTCAACATTGACATAAAAATCCTTTTTGAGTCGCTGATTACACATCGGCGGTCGGATTTGTTGATATCAAGATGGCTGATGCAAGATGTTAGGCGAAATTCTCAGAATTTAAATGACTTGTACCAAGTTTTGTTTGCGGGGGTGTCAAATAAAAAAAATGGTGTTAAACTCATGCACTTTCTGTGTTTTTACTTACAATGAATAGTTTTCGGCTTATTTTATTCGTCAGATATTTACCTATAAGAATCCGAGTCCCTTGGACAGATAGCGATATGCCATATACATGTATTTACATAATCGATTTCACAAAAAATTGATATTTTGAAGCATGAAACAAAAACAAAAATAAAAATGATGGTTCAATAAAAAACATGCGAATTTCTAGTTTTCATCTTGAATGATGAAAATATGCTCGTGTCATTTATATTTATGCTAAAAAGAATCTCAACGTACAAAATATATATCCTAACACATTCACATATCCATACACATATACATATTAATAAATATAAAGAATTTTACTTCTCACCAATCTATCCAAAACTTCATCTAAAAAATCTAGTTTTACATTTTTTTCGACATCTAGTTATAATTTAGTTTTTTACCTTGTATACGTTGTATACACACATATTTGTGTTTATACATATATATACATATACCTATAAATAAAATTATTTTTATAAATATATATAACCATATCT
>JAPYYV010015405.1:0-15784 GCA_030522625.1 Copidosoma aretas
TGGCGTGCGATTTAACGGCCTCGGCTTCGCCTCGGCCGTCAAACCATCGCACGCCCGGAAATCCAACTTTCTGGCCTTGTATCGTAATCTACTATTTAAAAATTTAGTGTTTAGAATTTTTTATTCTTTTTTCATTGTTATGTGAGGTCTAAACTAGCTGGAAACTTTTGGGTCTGGCTTTATTGTAATTTTTTGAAAATACATGTTAATTTAAAAGGGATTTTTGAACAACTTCAAAGAATCATTATTTTCGGTAATGACATTTAAGGCTATTTTTCCCATCTTACGGCCACGGCCAATATTTTTTTGACTTAATTTTAAAAGGGCTGTCTAGAGAATTAGTTTACACTGTTCTGAATAAGTTTTGACTAAACATAATAAAATGCGTTGATTATAAACATAGGCTTTATCAAATATCGCAGTTTTTGTGAAATGATCCATATGTTATTATAAACTATTCAGTTTAAGTTTCGCTTGTTGGCAATTATGTTAGATTGGTTGTCAATTATTCGTCGATATTTATTAATTTATTTACATGTATATTATATAATAAAACAACTAAATATAAAGACATTATTATTATATTACTTATTATTTTATAACATTATATACGTATATGTTATTGAAAACTTACTCTATTTAAGCTTCAAGTGTAAGATAAGGCTACTTACGAGACATAATTTCCATTTTTCTTAATCTGTTGTTGATTGCGAACAGCTCAGTAGAATACGTGTTTACTCGATGAATGACTTGATCACACTGAAAACAAAACATCGGATGAGCTGAATCAGCCGAGTGAGTCAGTGGTCAGTGACCTAGCTGAGCTGCGCACTCTGTACTGCACAATGAGCTGCGCAGCTCACCTGATGCTTTGTTTAGTGTGATCTAGTCATCCATCGAGTGAACACGTAATATACTGAGCAGTGAACGATCAACAACAGAGTAAGAAATCAGGAGATTATGTTTCGTAAGTAGACTTTTCTTACACTTGAAACTTAAATAGAGTAGTTGTTAATAAAGGATACGTATATAATGTAATAAAATAGTATAATAAGTAATACAAGTAACACAATAATTTCACTACACAATATATGCATGAGCAATGTCACGAAAAACGATATATTTTGGTGTGTTAAGAAGGATTTTGAAAATTTAGTGTTAGAATTAATTTATTATTTTTTATATATTATGTGAGGTCCAAACAGGCTGTAAACTTCTGGGTCCGGCTCTTTTGTCATTTTTAGAAAACATGTTAATTTAAATGGGATTTTTAAAAAACTTCAAAAAAGTATTACTGCAATACAGCAGGTCTGTCATTACCGTAAGGGTACTTTTTTGGCAATTGTGAAGCTCCAAATAGGTATTTCTCAATAAAATTTAGTTTGGTATATATGCACACCAGAATCCTTCGTACACTGTAGTCACTTTACTGATAATTTAAAATACCTTTTAGATTAGGGGCGTTACGGTAATGACCGCTAATTTTAGTGAGCAGAACTCTTTATATTCACTATGACTCTACGACTAGCCGCATTCGAATTTCTAGTTGAAAAAAATTATGCTTGTTCGCTCTACTATACAAAATGGTAAAATTCAAATGTCAAATAATGAACCATTTGGCCCTGCTAAACCATTTTTCTCGTGCAATTCGAAAGTGTCAAAACTAGGCTTCACACTTAAAACGCCTTGTACTTTCAAAAAATTTTTTTTATCGTTTCCAATGATTAGAAAGTATGCTAGACGATTCAGATTTTTAGAAAATACATTTTAAAATAATTAAAATGTCAACTTATATGCAGCATAAGCCGCTACAGATGGGATTTTTAAATGCTTCGCATTACGGTAATGACATTTTGGCCTGCTTTTCCAATCTTACGGCCACGGAAAATATTTTTTCGACGCGATTTGGAAAGGGCTGTCTGGAGAAAATTAGTTTGCGCTGTTTAATAAAAGTTTAGGCTCAAAATAATAAAATGCATTGTCTATAAACATAGGCTTCATGAAATATCGCAGTTTTTGTGAAATGACCCATATATTCCGCGCAAACCGCAATAGATGACGGACTCGATATGGCCGGGCATTTTTCATCGACCGCGCTCGATATGCCATGTATCCCGCTTTGCAAGGGGAGCATAGAGGGAAGGAGATAGTGATGATGGGCGAAATGGTAACGTCATGACTATCGTCATCGACGACGATGACGACGACAACAACGCCGGGATGAAACAATGGCTTGGTCAGTGTGGTGCTATTGTCGGGACAGGATCTGTTGCCATAGAAAACAAAACGGATCGCTGATCTACGTCTCTCGCTCTCTCCCCGTCAGACTATATAGTCGTCGCTGGGATTTTTCCTCCTCTTTTGCCTAGCCCCATTATGTATTCCTAGCCTGAAGAGAGTTCGCCGCCTCTTATTATTTCGTAAATCATTGTGCTCGCTGCCGCTGCGAGAGCAACGATCTCCTTTTCTCTCTCTCACTCGACAGTGCTCTCGTGAAATCGGAAAAATCGTTACGCCGGAAGTGTGCTCTTCTGTGCGCCAATGGAAAGGGGATCCGTTGATGGTGAAGCGAAGGTTGAGTGCAATTTGGAACAGAAGGAAACGAAAAACGTATTCGAAGTACACTGCGTCATTGCGGAACTGATGAGTCTATATTGCGAAAATCGATCAAGAAAAAAATCCAAGTTATGGAGATTCATCTGGTACTGCTAGAGTTAAACACAAAATTCGAATTTTGAGACTCGATTGGGTTTGTGCAGTGCGCTCTCTCATCTTCTTCTCACATTGACATAAAACTTTTGTAATACTCGTGTCAACTCCATCCATTAGATATTTCCATCAAAATTTTTTCGTATGAAAAATCAAAGAATGTCAGTTTCTTGTAAGGCGATAAGATCCCATTTTACAAGACAAAATCTTGTTTGATTATTATCTCGACCATTAGTCGGTGCACTGTCTCCAAACTGTGTATGAATGTTTTCTGTCTATTTTTTCACGTGCACGAAGTTTCTCGTCGAATTATCTTAATTTTAACTACTCAACCATTCAGACCGAACAATGAAATACCTCCCATACGAAACGAGAATGTTATTTCGGCGTAAAGTAAAAAAATCAGGGAAAAAGCAAAGCTCGACCCCGGTACCAGAGTAAGGGGAAAAAAAAAAGCCAACATCGGGGATAAAGACGTCACTCGGGTCAACGCCGGGGATTGACAAATGGTCATCCCGGGAGCAAGGAGCGACGGGCCGTTTGACGTCCCCGGGAAATAAAAAATTACCCCAACGAGTAGCGAGGACGAATCAAGCCAGCCTCCCCTCGTTGTCGGGAGGATCCCCCCCCCCCCCCCCCCCCCCCCCCCCCCCCCCCCCCCCCCCCCCCGCCCCCCCCCCCGCCGCCCGAGCCTTTGTGATCAAGTTAGGCGAGAGAGAGCGTCGAAAGTAAATGCCGGTGATTACTTCCGTGACGGAGTAATTTACCCCCCCTGAGTAAGCGGGGGATGGAGGTTCGAAGGAGAAAAGTGAGGGGGAGAGGGCTTAAGTTAACGGGCGGGCAAACAAATCATTATATGGGTAAAAAGGAGATCCGGTTGAACTGCACAAAACGCACGTTCCGCTTTTGAGCGAAAGGGAAGGCCTGCCTGGCAACAACGGCGACAACCCCCCCCCCCCACCCTTTTTTCTCTCCCCCACTCCACCGGGTTATTAGCCCTTTTCACGGATACACCGGTCGAATACAAATCGCGAGGCTGTGCTTTCACCCCCTGGACCCTCGATTTTTCACGATCCTTTGTTGTGTTTTTTAATATGATGGTGATTCTTTTTTTTTTTTTTTTTTTTTTTTTTTTTTTTTTTTTTTTTTTTTTTTTTTTTTTTTTTTTTTTTTTTTTTTTTTTGTGTTTTTTCTCGCGCGATCGAATTATTCATGTACTCGGGGAAGTCGGGGATTGTTCCTGATACATTTTACATTGTACGATTGATGCCGAAGCTGCGTAGGAAGGTATATGCGTACAAACTTGACATAAGTCTCACGAACAAGTGGGGTTTCGTGTTCTTGCCCATCGATTAGTAACCAATGCGATGGCATCGATTTTGGGCAGGGGGAACTCATCGTACACCAGAATAATCATGAAGAGGCACTTGCCGGGGACGACAAGCTACTTGGACGCTTGTGTAGTTGAAGGGGGGGAATTTAGAGAGCAGTCAGGACTGAGGAGTACCGTAGCAACAGAATTAATTGCCATCCTCACCTATATATTACCTTGCATAGATAAGTACAACATACTCTTTTGCCTTATTCGTGAATAAGGGTACGTATCTGAAAATGTGTTATGGTGAACTGCCTAAGAAAAAACAGTAGATACATTAACATGAAAGCTCGCATGAAAGTACAAAGAATCTATTCTTTAAATCAATTCTCTACATTTCTTTTATATCTTTATTCAAGTCTCTGCTACTGTATCTCTGTCTCTATACAAGTAGCCTAATATTTATATGCCTCTTTGATTAAGTCCTACTTTAAACACAAAGAGATCTGTTGTGATACATGGGACTTTACTTCAATATTAGTACATCTCATCAGAGAATATTCATCTCTGTATATTACGTTTTGATCGTATCTCTATCTTCAATCATGGTCTTTTTTTCTTTCTCCTTGTATTCATAAGTTCCCGTATTTATGTTTGATTGATGTTTTTTTAAGCAATACATTTTTTTATTTTTTACTAGTTTTAATTTGATTTTCGTTTTTGTTATATAACAAGAAGCTTCTGACTGGATATCTCTGTCTCAGTTTATATGTCTTGTTTCTTATTATAACATCTGTATCTCTACCTCTCTACCTATGTATTTTTCATTTACCTTTCCATGTAAGGGGGCTCTGCATCATATGTATTACCATATATAGCAATATTTATAAAGTAGATTGTTGTCATCTAATAACAGCAATAGCAGTTTTCGTCACAAATGTGCATCTTTCCAGGATCGTTGGGACCCCCCTGGTCGGATGCACATGAGTGGCGAATTATTTTTGTCTCTATTTGTACATTTTTATTATATTTGTACGTATGTCTCTGTATTATGGGCTCACTTCTTTAAGATTCTATGATAGTGATCAATTATTTTAGTATGGGTCTCTGTATCTATCTCAGTTCCTCAACCTCTCTATGGCTTTATCAACCCTCATACTTTTTTCCGTACACTATATAACATAAAATTTACTTTCGATTATTACAATGTCATAATTTAAAAAAAATGCGTTGTCAATGAAACACAGACTTTAGGCACAATAGTTATCTCTCACACTCGAAATTTCAATTCTGTCTCAACGTCCTCAATAATTTGTATTTTTGCGGGGAAAAATATTTTCAGAGACACTATGGGAAAAGAGAGAGTCATGGTTACGTGTGTGCGTGCAAAATAAATGCAATATAATTAATCATGAGTGTAAAGTTACCCTTGATTTTTAAAAGCTGTTACTTTTACAGCCAACTACTTATTTAATCGAGCATAAAAATTCACCCACCCACGCAAGCACTGGCTTAGAACACCCACACGTTCACACTGCTAATTTTCAATCCCCATAATACCCAACCCGAAAGCTCGATAGAGCTTTTTGGCGTGTATATGTAGGTAAACTTACTACCTCCCGCACTTTAGCTCTCTCTCTCTCTCTCTCTCTCTCCAGCCTTCTCTCGCTTCCATCAAAGCTCGAAGGCGACACGTCCTAGATCCGTGCCATATGAGTCCTCGTGGCAGTCATCGCTCCCAACTGTGAGTGTGCACAGCTTTAAACTCGGGTATATATTCGCGCATTTCAAATGCAGCCGTATATATCTCGAGAGAAACGCATGACGTGCCCCATGATATTAGTAATGTTGTAGCAAGCGCACGTGATGGTCATTGATGTTGATATTATTGTTTCAAGCTGCTACACGCGTACCTATACTGCTCTTCATGATTTTTTAATTTTTACCAAGCGCGAAACATAAATTTTGCATCTGCATTTTACGGAAAGTACGTTCTATCTTGCTTCCATCTTGGTTAATTGCCCGGATTCACCGATTTCGTCGTACTCCGTGCAGATACAGAGTCAACGTCATTTCTCAACGTTTCAATTCGCAGATCAGATCGTTAAAGATACACCCTCACACAGGATGCCCGAAACAATATTGACTAATCCAGCTCCTCCAATCGCTGCCGCGCTTACAGCCCGAACAAACAAACATCAATCTCACGATAGCCCGCGGCAGATCCAGCGAGGGAATATCATACCTACACCGTCATTGTTTGGTTTTACGAACTCCCTCGTACGAAATCGCGATGAGCATACACACGTACGATAACGCACTCGCGGGCGCAAGCATCAAGGTCAAGCGCAGAGATGAGCCGCCTCTATGTATAATATTATACGTGTATTCGCCGTATACGAGCGATAATTCGCCTCCCACGGAGAATATTATAATATACTCGCTTGGCAGTCGAGAGGAAGACAATGGGGGTATCGCGGGCCTCCGGCTGATGATTTACCGTTTCGTTTCGAGAGCCTCGTCGAGGTGAAAGTACAGAAGCGCGCGCGCGCCCAGATGGATGTGGATGATAATATTACGACGGCGTACGCGAGTTATTACGTATATTATGCGTGCGTGGAAGAATCGCGGGATTGAAAAGGTAAAAGTTGAGTGACAAATGGTATACTTATTGTAGTATTCTTTCAATCGAGTTGTAATCTTATTATCATTATTTTTTTTTTTTTTTTTTTTTTTTTTTTTTTTTTTTTTTTTTTTTTTTTTGTCTTTTTTTTAGATTTTTATTTTTTTGTTTCTTTTTTTTTTTTTTTTTTTTTTAGAGACAAAATTTTAGGATCCAATGTAACGAAGAAAAAGACGAAGAAAGCAATTGTTACAGATCTCATCGTTCGTTGGGTGGAAGAACATCCTATCGCCAAAATTTGTTACAATAATAAAGTTTTATCTCGAAACTGTACATATTATATACTGTTTTGTGGGATTCGTTTATATTGACCAATACAATTCTGCTCCTCCAGTGAGTCGTAGCTACATGAATACACTGTAATAACTATGTTATTATACGCGACTAAACGACATTTGTGTACAAAATTTCGAGTTAGAAAACAATAAATTATACGCAAACACATCAATTTCACTTTGAAAAAACGGAAAACCATCTGTAATAACACTCCGTAACGCACGTTTCCCGAAACTAGCGTGAAGTAGCGCGCGTTATATTGCAGCAGCGGTAGCGGAACAAAAATTGATGTTTATCAGAAAAGAAAAAAAAATCCTGTAAAGGCACCGCGCAGCTGAAAACTAGCGGCACACGCATATCTTTCGGCAACATTTGAATTGAATGGAAGAACGGTTTTACGCGTGGATATATACATGAGGATTGCCCACACGTGCATGAAAAACCGTGTGTGTGTTATACGCACGATCTGATGGCTGTTGGTGAAACGTTTATTACAAATGGGCGTTTGTGCGAATGCCACACTGCCACTGGTGCAACTCTGTACGGGAAATTTGCAAGCTGCTTCCGCTGTTCTGCCCAGATTCGGCTGATCACCCATGTACCGTTACAGCACATGCTTGCTGGCATCGTGCTGTACCGCGTTTTAACTACGGTTTTTAATACAGCTGTGGTATGATTGTTCTGAAAATTAGATGATTGTATCGTTTGGATCGAACGTCAGTTCTGATGGAAGAATAATTTTTGAGGGATGTAAGAATCTCGGTAACGTCGCTTTATTAAAAAAAAAATTAAAAAACATTTACATCCAACAAAATTTTAGGTCTGCCTTTCAAACGAGAACAAGATTGTGAACTTTTTTTGATCGATCCCAATTAAAATTCAGTCTGTGTGTGTGATAAACGGGGTTCTAAATAATTCAATTAAAAATTAAAATTAATCGTTCATCAATTGATTCGTATTCGAATTAACAATTAAATGTAATTATTGATTGAAACTTTTCTTTCTTAACTATTAACTTTAATGGTTAATTAAAATAACTTTCAATTAAAAATTAAATGTTAATTGTCACTGTTTGATTGTAAAATTAAATGTTTTAGAACCCTAGTGGTAAAAACATAGTAGTATAGAATAAGATAGTAACTACATTCAATTGTCATCACTAAGATTCAACAGTGCACTGCATTTAAAAATGTTTTCATCTCAGAACTTATCCGGTCATTAATTTTCAATCAAAGTACATGCATCCGCTGACCAACGTGGATAACTCAGAGATAGCGAGTCATTTGTGCTCTGCAAAACCGGGACGAACATAAAAATCCTGACCACCACACCACCAACGCCACAACATTCCGCAATAAAACTTGTCCGCCATCACGGCATCGAAGAGCGAGAAGAGAAAAACTGCACTTCCTCGAGAGAGAGCGAGAGAGCCCCGATCCACGCGACCGAGCCGTAACAACGTCCGAAAGCTGTGACGCAAAAAACAAAACGAACTGTACATCGGGTGCTATCCATACCTGCAGCGGAATACAAAAGAAGGCCCGCGAAAGAGTGCAAGAAATAGGTGCATTGTAGTTGTACGGTACCTGCAGAGCGATGGATGCACAGATCGGCGCCGAGAGCCGCAGAGACCGGACTTTTTGCGACCACCACCGCTCGATCGACGCCCGGCCTTGTAATTTAGCTGCGGAGATGACGAATGACAATCGGCCGTTGCACTTCTTGCCGCGACCACGTGCTGGGTCGCTCGACTGCGAAACGGAGCGAGACTTGGCGAAAGATGCATACATCTCTGTGATGGCTTGCCGTGGTGTGCAGTGCTATATGTATACGCCTCTGCTTCTCTCTGACCCTCTTTTTTTGTTTTTGCATGGAAAGTTTGCGCGAGCGTGACCGAACAGTGGTGTCGGCGGTGACTCGCGTGAACGCCGCGTATAACTCGTTTCGGTGACGAAAAACGTTTTCGAGTCGGGGTAGAGGGGGAGGGGAGGGGGGGGGGTAAAAATGACCAATCGCCTCGAGAGGTAGGATGTGTAGGAAATAACAGGCGTCCTGATTGGCTACTTGGTGTGGCACGAATCGAGCCCGTCATTGTCATACAAAAATCGGAGGCTATTACCTGCTTCGGAAGGAAAAGTAGAAGGAAATTTTTTTCATTGCTCTCAGGATTTTAAATTTTATCCAAATCAGTTTTACTATGCTCAATGAATAAAATTTCTCTTTTTCACAATCATCTGTTAAATCAGTGATAGAATATTGTAATTTATTGCATGGAGAAGGTATTTTTTTTCATGATTATTCGTTTGCCATGAGCATTGATTGTTTCGAAAGAAACAATATCCACTATTAATAATGTCCATTGCAGGTTTTTGGATACTTCTTGAGCTTACTTGGACAATGTAATATTGTTGGAAATACGTACAAAAAGGTATAGCAACGTTCTTCAGAATAACATCAAGCACTAAGTCGAATACGCCAAGATAGAAACAATCACAAATTGATCCAGCTGCCTCATTACCAGGAGTACTAGGCTGTGTAACTTCTGCAAGTAAAATTGCTACTACATAAACTCTAATTGCACCACGGTTTTTAATTTATATATGATAGTCAAATACAGCTTTATTGTAATCAAAATTCCTGACTCCTAAGATTTTAAAAATCAACCTTCTCTTTGTTCTATTCTTGAAATTCCTTATTCAATCGTACATGTTAAGATTGTTGCTTTCCTACCTAACAAATAGGGTATCGAGAAGTAAGAAAAGACGCAAAATTAAGAAGATTATAAATACTAAAAAAACAAAAATATTTTAATCAGTACGCGGGGAAAAATTCAGCCCATGCATGGGTAGTAAAATAAATAAGAAAAATGAGCCAAAAAAGGAAAAAAATCAGGAATCAACAGAGAGATTAAACTAAAAACAAATAAACTTACTCAGAGTAACAGACATTAAAAAAGGTTAAAAATAACAATATAGAGAAAATCACCCTAGACGCAGATAGTGGGAAAATAAGCAACTACTGAAAGTATCGTAAGTATTACAATATGAATTAACAGTTAAAACTTAATAATCACTTTATAATAAGTATAGAGTAAGACATAACAACTGCATCTCAGAGCCATAGTCACATAGGAATAGTCAGATAGAATCTTAATAGTCACAGATGCGCGCATAGGCAAAAATAAAAATGCTAATAGTTACAGAGTCGGAAGGAACCATGAGAGTCGGCTTTGTAAATAGAGACAAAGATTTTTGAAGTAATCAATATGTATTATGCTGGCAATAAAGTATAGAGATATAAGAACAAAGACTTGCACAAAGAGATTCAAAGAAAAACATATCATGAAAGACACAGATTCAAGAAAATTGTGCCCTAAAGACGAATGTTTAGATATAAGTCATAAAATTTGTGATACAATGAGATACAAGAATATGGGCATAAAGGTGGAGATCAAGGCAGATAGACGTAAACGCAGAAGTACTTGTTACTCATTTAGAGTGCAGGTATAATATATACACAAATAAAAAAACTAAGATACATCCACGGAAACAAAGATACAAGAAAATAATTTAAAGACACAATGATTTAAAGGTAGAGGTAAGATGTCAGAGATGAATATTATAAGACTATATTAAAATAAATACTTTCGGTCGTAGACTGAGATATTAATAAAAAGACAGAAACAGATTGATATAAATATGGAGATAAAGACTAAAACACAAAAAGTAAAAGATATGGAAAAAAAAATCAGCGATATACGAGAATTGTGATTAATCTTCGCAAAACTAAAATCAATAACACTTCGGCAACAATTTTTGATACTTTATCATAAAAAATTACATTAAAAATGATTTTGTAAGCCCACTTTTTAAAATAGATCTCTTTTCATTGTGGGTTATTAACTTTAATCATGTCTCTTGAGTTGCATGAAAATCAGATATTGTTCTTTACAAAGATGGATACACCAAGATAAGGTTAAGACACAGATATTGAGGTATAGTAATCGTAAGATAAATTTAAAGTCAGTTATTTTGAGACTAAAAATTTGGACTAGAAACATAAAAATATCCTTAAATATACAGATACATGAACATGAATGCAAAGATGGAAAGATAGAGACTTAAAGATAGATACAAAGACAGATACCTAAATACTACAACTTAAGCACTTACATCTGGAACACATTAATGAAAATACTGTATCCCTAAAATATACCCATTCCTTGTAATAAAAATATAAAAACAGAAAAAAATGGTTGAATGAATAAAAAATGCATGTACATTAAAAGAAGAAAAATGTATGTACATAACGATAGGGATTTGGAGACTAATATGTCAAGAAGTAGACGTACATAAAAAGAGAGACATACATGATATGTGCATAATGATTGCAACATGACAAAAAAGACCACATAGTAAAAAATTATGTTGCTAAACTACGACTTTTGTTTTGAAATTCTGTTATCTGTAGTAATAATTAAAAATGTGGTAGTACATTTAACTGTACCATGTAAAAAAAAAGTTTTACAGTAATTTCACTGCTTTTGCTGTATATTTACGACTATAAAAAAAGGTTATATTATCCATTATTAGATTAGTAATTTTCCTCCAGCATTTTTACAGAGGAAATGCAATAAAAATCAAAAAGTAGCCATACTAATGTAATAAGAAGACGTAAATATGAAGACTCAGAGATATCGATACTCGAAGAAACAGTTTCAAAGATAGGAATAAAATAATAGTAACACAATGATAAAAAGAATTAAAGACACAAAAATACTAATAGAAAAAAAGTAGTGTTATAAAGATAGAGAAGGAGGAGTATTGAGTACCTGGACACAGAAAGAAATAAGAATAAAGAGTCAGAGATAAATGTATGATGATAGAGATAAAGAAACATAAAGAAACTGATACTCAACGGCTTCCTATACAAAATAGAACAAAAAGAAAAGTAGTAGATATGTTTTAAACTTAGCCAAGAAAAACCTTGTACTTATGAATATTTGAACACTTTGAAAGACTAAGTTCTTGAATCTTAGCACTTGTTTATTTAAGCTGTATTATATCATTTAATTTTAAATCTAGTGATAGAACGTTGATTGATAAAGTGTTACTTAAGCGTCCCTAAAAATGAAAAAATAATTGGACTAAAAGATCATATCACTATATGAACTAGTATTGCAAAACGCCAGTGTAAAAACGTATCAGTCAGTGCAGATTACTAACAAATAAATCGAATATCAGAACATAAAGTTTATGCATGGTATGTATCGCAACCAAATTTTTTATCAATTCGTGTGAACTACCGAATAACAAAATTTTTCACAGATCTTCTCATGCGCAATACGTTTTATTTATATCAAAGGCACTAATATTAGATACTCGCTTCAATGGCTCTCGAATGTCATTGGCCTCTCAGTACGACGGACCAGGCACTATGTATACAAGAGCAGCAACAGCACCACCACCAGTGGGTGTCTCTAAACTGCAAAAGAGCTAGAGGGCTTCGGCACTCAAGTGCCGCCAAGAGAGAGAGAGAGAGAGAGAGTCGAGCAGCCGAGAAGCCGTCTACCTCTCTGTGATTCGAGAGATGAAAGCCGCGCATTATATATGCAACTCCGAGGACGCCGACGCGACGTCGTCCACGCGGATTCGCGTGCCGCGCGATATCGTCCCGTCTTGAATACCTCCCTTTCCTCATTCTCCTTCATCCTGCTCTTTATATCAACTGACTCTATGTGGCCTCTCGGTCACTCTCGAGTATTTTCGCTGCTCTCTTATACACACTGCTCACGAAATTTGTCGCCGTATCCGTGCTGTGTTTTTATCCCTGTAGCTCTCACGGTTATCTGCTCGCGAAATTAAATTGCAGAAGTTTCGGATGAGCTGAGGGGATTAAAAGTTCATGTCGGATTTTCTTGATTTGTTTTTTTTTGTCTTTAGAAAATAGCAAAGCTTATCTTGGTAAAACTTTTGCGTGCGCACATCTTTCTACTTGTATACTTTGTGCATAATTCATCGACTAAGAATGTTATTATTCAAAAATCATAATTTTCTTCCGACTAATCAAATTAACGCACATGAAAGAAGATAGAAGGGGTTTCATACGGTAACGTTCGTTCGATTAAAATTATTATTGACTTATGCTTGTTGAGATTTTACTTTTTATACATTACAAATAAGGTTTTGTTCTATTACAAAGTGAATAATTTGTTGTTCGAAACGCGAGGAAAATTGGTGAAAATGGCTACTCAACATCTCTTGCATCACAACGCAGAGTGGAAAAAATCCAGAAAAAATGGAAAAAACTTTTTCTTTACAATAGTATTGGACAAAAATTATCAATTAACATTTAAGACACCCATTTTTTGCTTCAACCCGATGCTGCATATGTAATCCAGAAAGACAGATACTCTATGGTGAATAAACCAAACATTTATTTGGATTTTTATAGAATTTTTATCGAAAACTACTTAAGGAAATAGTTTTTTTTTCATTTTCCGTATTTTTCCTAGTCAGTGTCGTGGTACAAGTGACGTTGAGCAGTCGATTTAACCGAAAACCGACAACTCTCGTGGCTTTCCGCACGAGTCACTTTATCTTTGACCACATTTCTCCTCCTCTAGTCTTTGTGCATTTTTTACCCCCATTAGAAAAAAAAAGCACAAGTAGATACCAGCAACCGATGGGACCCGATTCTAATAAATTTCAAACGAAAATTGTAGCTTTTGTAACAATCTTTTATTTCGAATGCCTAAATTTATATTAATGCATTTATTTTGGAGTAATTTCGTAACCATTTTATCCCTACATGAACATAGATGTATTTCATATAAGTCACATGTCAAGAAGAATCAAAGAATGTTTTTTTATTCAACTTTTTGTGCACCATTTTCGATATTTTTTCCATCTCTAATACCCGCAGCGCAGATAAATAAATCCTACCTTTCAACGTTAACCTTCGGCTTTTATCCAGCCTTGCGTAAACAAGGGAACAGAAAGAAAAAGCGCCAACATTGTAAAACCTCAACTTGCTTTTCACGATAGCGGAAGATGAAATAAGCCCATCGACTTTCGATACTTCTATCCTCGCACAACATCATTTTTTGTTCCTTTCTTATCGGAGAGCATCGGGATGAAAACATTGTGTAACCCCCAGAAGCAAACATCAACGGAGGGTGAATTGCCGGGGGTAGGTTGTTCGGCTAAGCAAATCTGTGTCAGTAGCCCTCTCGCGTGTAGACACACAAATGAAAGGCTGACTGGCTTGTCTGCGCGATCAAATATTAGATGTGTGTGCGTACACTGCAGAGGGAAATGAGTTGCTGGATGTTTTTCCTTTGTTTTTTTGTAAATAGGAAGAGCAGGAGATTCACTCTTACGTGCAGGGAAAGTTAAAACGATACCCAACGCAGCCTCAAGTATTCTTACTATCGATGGAAATATTTCTAAATCAAACAGATGAAAGTAAAGAACATACTGGAAGAGGGGGAGTTTGCGTCGTTGTATTTATTTTATACACTAAGATTACGGAGATAAAATTACAATGCCACTATACGATGAGTCTCTTTATGTTAAGAAAAATTTTATGAACTTTTTGCGATGATTCGAATAATACAATAAAAAAAGTTATTGATCTGTAAAAATTTTTTAGACTTATATTAAAAACTACTCATTTCTCATCGGCACTAAACTATGAACGATAAAACGCAGCCAGGACAAATGGAGTTGTGGTATAAATTTATCAGACAGAGTAACTTGTTCGGGGTGATTCATCGTTATCGTGGGTGCAGTTGAGACCCTGTATATAATACACACACACACAGTATATTAGGCTCCTCATTTTTCTTACCAAGTACACTCTCTTATCTGCGATCTAGTAATCTCGAACAGGTGTTAGGCGCACGCTGCGCTGCGCATCTGCCGTCCGCGTTAACAAGATTATAATTAGGAAACTCCCTCGGTAGCTCCGTTTGCTTTTAGCTCAGCTTTTTTTCCCCGTTAAAGCTGAGCTCGTCACTATCCAGCTAAAAGTGCCCTTTTTTCAATTAACAACCGACTAATACACACATCATATTTTCCATCATGTCAAAATATAAGTCGTTTAAAAAACGGCACAGCTATACCTAATCTAAAATATGATATTCGTAAACGTATCCAAACGAACACATTGACATAAAAATGCATAAAAGATCTGTCATTCAATTTTTTCTATTAATTTAATCTGTTTTTCATGCTGTTCTCTTATTACGTACCCAACTTTATATCTTCAAAACCGACAAAGTTTAGCAATATTCGGAAGCGGTACCCGAAGTTTTGAACACTCCCGTTGTAGATCGATTTTCGGACCAACTTCCTTAATATGAAATTACCCTTGATGATCAATATTATTTTGAAATTTTAGAACATCTCCAGCATACGTCGCATACTACTTTTCATCAAAAATTTCTTTCTAATCGTTGCTTTATGTTATGAAAAAACAATATACTAAAAACAGCGCGTCTGACCCGACTAATTTCCACAAAGACTACCATGTACACTGCAGACGTCGGACACGTTCTAGAAGATGCGAAATCCACGTACAAGACATGTACGTATCTCGTAAATACACAAACACATCCACTGCAGCGGAACAACCCCCCGCCCCCCCCTCCCCCCCGCAAGTGCGGAAAAAAACTTGCCCGCGCCGCAAGCTCACGTATACGTATACAATATCGAACCCCCTTGCGGTGCTCTGTATAAGTAGGGATCTTTGACTCTCTCTAGACGGAGAAACGAATAAGCAAAGTTTGTATTATTCAC
>JAPYYV010015406.1:0-17400 GCA_030522625.1 Copidosoma aretas
TTTCAAGATTTATCGTCTTTTTACAGAGTTGGAAATTTTTATTTGTACGGGAGCCAATTCGACCCTAGTTTCTAATGACCCGGGAGCCAACTCGACCATGGATACGGCGTTATCTGACTTACGGGAGTTAACTCGACACCGGCCGATAATAGTTTTACTTCTTTAAACTCGTAATTTTTTGGAATAGCAATGCGTTATATCCACCAGAGCTTTTGTCACACAAGTAAACAATTCCTCAATTAATGACTATAATGACTAATTAATTTAAAAGAATTAAAACGTGCGTCAGTGCAAATTTTCAAGCCTTGTAATTTTTGTGTCACATTTTTAGGCATTGGTTTATAATTTCTGTCGGCACTTTGCCATTAGGTGCATTAGTAAAGACATAAAGGGGGTCACAATCACGAGCAGATAAACCACAAGATGGCAAACAAGTTGATTGAGATTAACAACCAGACGCAGATATGTAAAGCACTCACGCGCGATGAAGCAACCTTAACAGGCCCAAAGTACACAGTACAATGACTGAAAACAATTACGAAATACACTTAATAAAAATTTAATTTGAAATTAACTCATATCAGAGCACAGTACTCAGACTATGATTTAAAACTTATTAGTGTGTTACAAGTAGACAATAAATTGGAAATAAATATTTCCATAACTATTTTTCTGCTCAATGTAAATTATACATAATTATTGCTGAATCAAAGTATAAAATGGATTTTTTTGTAAATAAACGAAAAAAACATTCATAACTGAATAGTATTTAATAAGAAATATAGAATAATTATAAAATCATTTACATTACAGAAAAAAATCATACGTGGCACGGGAATAAGGCATGCAATAGAACGCGTGCGCCGATATGTTGTGCAGTGCTACGTAAATACATTTTTTTCTATTCGTAATAATTATTTCTCCATCTATAAAAGAAGAGTTTTGGATGTAAAATTTGAGATGAAACACGATAGTTGTAATGAAAACGCGTTGCAAGGTGGAGGCAATTGTTAAAAATGGATTTAAACATTTCAATTCTTAATAACAATAAGAATTTGCTAACGATTTTTATTAAAAGTATTTCATGCACTCTAAATCTCTCAGCCAAAAATCATAGGATTCTCAAATTTTTTATGGATTCTATTTTCCATTAAATGAAAAAAAAAAATTTCCTTTTTATTCGATATAGAACACGTAAAATAAATTTTATGCCTGCGCGACAGTTTCGTGCACTCTACCATTCACAAAATTATACATTAATTGTCTTTATCGTCTCCTACCATTCTTTCTTGTCACTTTAACTATTCGTTGCTTCACTATTTACATGTCTTTCGTTTCATATATTACAATCTCGCTTGTACGTACAACCTTTACCCCACTTCTCGCCACTTCCTCGATCCTATGTTCGCTTGAGCTTTATTTTACATTAAATATCTCCACTTACGTTTAAATTTAGTGCGTCATTCCTATACCTCTTGCCTGAGTCTCGCCTACTTTCGACACCTCAGTTCTCGATCTGCTGAATTTTTTCCATTTCTCTGATAAATCTGCATATTCATTATTTCTGGTTCTTTCTTGCTGCATGACCTATACCTACCCTATTCATATCCTTTTGTGCCTGCATTCCCCACATTACCGCACCTCAACCATGCGTAATATTCTTTTATCCCTCCCTTCAGTTGCCTATTCCCCCAGTATCTTACTATTCCTGGTACCATTTTCCTTTTTTTTTAGTAATTATAGAAACTTGATTTCTCAATTATTGCCCAGTTGGCTTGCATTTCTTGGTCTTCTATTATTTTTGACCCCCTAGCCTTTCTCCAAATTTACTTATTTCCTCACGATCAAAAAACCTTTGATTTATATTATATTCCTCATCTTATCAAAGTTGCTCCTACAGACTTAAACCACTTACTTGGCTTCCTATTTCCCGCGCATCTCAATTCTTCTTTTGAACAAACCTTTAGAAATCTTTCTTCTCCCATCTTTGCTATGTATTACATGTATTCTCTCACCCTTTTTATTGTTTTCATCTCCAAGTTTTTTTTGTTAGCCTTCATTGATCATATGAAGACCGACTTATTTATATAGTTGCTCCCATTTTTCACATCTCCATATTTTTACCCCATAGAGGCATCCGGATTTGACTGTAGTATCTAATAAGTACAGCCTCCTGGTTAGGGTTCCTAGATTAGCTCTCTTCCGAATTCCCTACACTATATTCACTGTTTTCCTAACTTTGTTTGACACTTTCATTACATGACGACTACGTGTATTCTACGGCATGAACCAGAATCCCATATACGTGTATTCCCCCCACTTTAAGTACATTTTTAAAATACAATTTTTCTCTTTTTGTGAACGCGCCTTCTGACGACCATTATTTCTATTTTTTTAGCATTAACTTCTAGTTTGTTCCTGCCACAGTATCTCTTTAAGTTGTCAAGGATATTTTGTAGCTCTTCTTTTGTATTCAACACCGCTACTGCATCATCCGCAAACTTTAGACTAAAAAATTTTTTTTCGCCTTTCCTATTCTTCTTCCAAATCTTCTGGTAAATATTGAATAAGCTAGGACTCAATGGGTATCCCTGTCTACCTCCGCCCTCTGTCTTAAAGATTTCTGTGACTCATTCTCCTGCTATAACTTCATTATCTATATTCCTACGTATTTCTTCTACAATTTTGATAAACTTTGCCCTAATCCCATCTTCTTCATTTTTTCTACTATATAACTTCCCTATTTACCTTATCAAAAGCTTTTTTTACATCAATGGAGTATACACGTAATCTGCCCCCCTTTTTTTTATCTTATTGTTAATTATACTGTTTAGTGTAAAAATTTTGTTCCTGACGCTTCTTTTCTTTCAGAGTCCTGCTTAATTATTTTTTTATATTTTCTCTGACTAGCCATTTTTGTAATCTGCTGACCAATATGTTTGTGAGTATCTTGTAGCCTACATCTAGTAATAATACCTTCTGCAATTTTGAACGTCGTCTGTAGCATTCTCATTTTCTGTAGCATTCTCATTACTTTATCTCCTGTAATCATCGTGTTTAAGCGCTCTTCTACGTCCGTATCCTTGTTCAGCGTCGGCCCCACCTCCTCCTCACATTCTGCCCTGTTACCTGCTGCCTTTTCTTAACAGTACTGTTTCTTGTGCCTTTCAAAGGTTTTTAAAGTGTTCTAGCCAATCTTATTTTTTTCATATTTGAGCTCTTCTTTTGTTTCTTACTTCAAATTTCCCTATCGCCTTCCAAAAGTCTTTTATTCCCCTGCTGTTTTCTACTCTATTCCATTCATCCCTCTCTTCCTCGCATATTTTCTTTTTAATTTTTTTTAGCCTTTCTCGTTGCTTTTATAACCTTTTCATCTTTAATCTCGAGTTTTTTGGACACCTCCAAAATTTGTGTGATAAACACATTTCATCTTTCTTAGCCATACCTTCTATATGCGTATTCTGTTCCCTTTTCTCCTTTTCATTATTGTACTCAATGCTTGTACTCTCGTCCCACTTTAAACTAGCTCTACTGTCTGAGCCATTCCTAGTCGGTGCTGCTGTCTCCTCTCCCGCTATACATATTTCTAATAGAAGATGATCCGATTCTGTTTTCAGTGTTATCTTCAGTTTATTAACTTCTTACGAATATATTGTTTTTTTCATCTTTCTTTTTACCCCCTTTCATATCTTAGCTCTCGCTAAGAATAGCTTTTTTCTTTTGCTGACCGTAAGCAGTCCGATAAGTGTTGCTTATATTTTAACTGAGAAAGTGCATTCTGAAAAAGTAATAGTTGAAAGAATTCTAATTCAGAATATTCTGAGTTTCTTATAAAGTTAAATGATAAAATTTATCATAATAATTTAGTATGTTGCGATTGAGAAATTAATATTTTATTGCGATCATAGTTAGAACGTGAATTTCCGGGAGATCATAGAGTTGCCCTAAGCAATACAAACAACTTCATGGATGAGCTTCTTTATTTAATCAAAGATATTTTCGGATTAAAAGGCGAAATAGAAACTTACATTCGTAGAGAAGAATACTCAGAGTGGAATGAAGAAAAAAATAAGTTTGATGGTTACATTGGAATGGTTGAAGATGGAAAAGTAGACATTGGATTTGGTTTGAGCTCTATGACTTCATTGAGACGGATGCACGTAGATTTTTCGATTCCTATTTTAAACGCCTATTACCATATATACGCTAAAGTGCCGGATTCTACGAACATTCAGTGGTTTTCATATTTCCAGGTTAGATATCATCATGGTTATTATTATGTTTGAACTTATTGTTGGCGTGTCCTTTAAGATAATGACATAGTATCAAATTTACGATAATCTTATACCGAAAATTATAATGATTTAATGATGTTAATGTATTAGTATACTTACTGTATTTTGCATTAATGGAATCTTTCAGGAGCTTATTGATTTTACAATTTATTAAACATTCAAAAATTTGGGTGTGCGTGAAACACGATACGTTTTTTTTTTAACTAAATCAACAATGTGCGTTGAAAAATTTTCATAGCACATGCGACCTCCCCGCATTGGGAAGCCCGCGCCTAGTTTCGGGCCTAAGCGCTCACACTGAGCACACCTCTCTATCGTTGTACCACTATGTATGTATCTCTGTGTTTATCTAATAAACATTCATTACTTATCCTGTGTGTTTCCTTGATTAGACATTACACGAAGCCAGTGAAAAACGATTGCGACCCGACCAGGCTTTGAACCCATAGTTCTTTTTTTCGCCAGGAAAGCGCGTTAACCGATTTCGCCACCAAGGTCTTGGCGGTGATTTTTAAACTAATAATACTACAATAGTTTTTCTTAATTTATGAACTGGAATTAAGCAATGTTTCAAGACGTAGTATTGCGTAAAAATCGGTGGTAACTTTCAGTTTATACATACCAGAGTTCTCAATTGATTCTTGGTCTTTAGAAGTACATATATATATATATATATATATATTTATTTATTCATTTATTTATTTATTTATTATCAGCCAATTGGCCCAGATAAGGACATAATTTACAAAAAATTGTTCTCTTAACCACACGCATATCCCATACTCACTCTCACACCATACCTAAAATACTATAACTCACACTCATTTACACTAAAGGCTCCGTTTATACATTCTCAATTCTTAATTTCTTACATTCTGTCTCATATCTTTTAAATAACTTTATCACTTTAATTACGCCTAATTCGCTAGTAACATATTTATTTATAAATCCTTTTACTCCCTCTCCATTTTCTCGCCATTTTGCACTTATTTTACATCTATTGATTATATGATCTATGGTATCTGTTTCTTTACTACAAAATTTACACATTCTATTTGACTCTTCTAATCAATATTTTTTTCAAGACCCTATATTACCGCATCTAATCCTGGCTATAATACTAATATCACTTTCGTTTCTGCACCTTTCTAAATACTTTGGTAATTTTTCAATTTTAATGTTAATATAATTCTTGTTATACTTGAAATTTTTTTTTTCATCATCTAAGTACTGATTTTCCACATCAAACATTCTAACGTGCTCCACCCCAACGTATTAAATAATGTTTTTCTTTCTTGGCTGTACAAATCTACTTCTCCCAACTTCTCCTTCTCTCTCCAACACAGTTTAACTAGTCTATGATCTTCCAATTCGCGTATACTTTTCTCAAATGTCATCGCTCCATATCTCCACGCATTACACATTTTTACACAAACAGTTTCTCTATAAACTATGTATCTCGGTGTACAAAAATCTAGTTTTAAAACCCACCTATAATAATCTAATTGTATCTTTTCTAATCCTTTTTTTTCCGCCCATCCCCATATTACTGCACCATAAGACATCACACTTTCATCTAAATAATCAAAAAGCATTTTCCTCATTTTGCATTCTTGCACCGTCTTTCTCCTAAACCCCATGTTCTCTTTGCTGCTGCAATTCCTTTTACTTTTAATTCATTTATGTGCTCCTTATATTAAGTGCCTTCTCTATTCAACGTAACACCTAAATACTTGAATGTTTTTACTTCTTCTATTTCCCTGCCCTTGTAAACCCATTTGTCTTTGCTTCTATTTTTTCTGCTGTTGAAAACTAAGATTTTTGTTTTTTCAGTGCTCAAAATCAGATTTAAATTATCCCAAATTTTCTCATTGCATCCAACATATCTAGCATTGCCTCTCTATTTAGTAAATATTGAGGTATTCACACTATTGACAAGCTAAAATTTAGTTCTTGTATTTAAGGTGGTTCTTACATGAAATGATTGTGAACAGAATTGAACGAAACTTTGAGGGATTGTTTATTGAGTTACACTTTACTCTCCCTAAAAATTTTAGATGAGGTTCACGAACGAAAACGCGAAAAAAAACTTGGTGAAAATTGCGAGTATCATATGAGCTCTTATGGGGGGCAGTATATTTTTGACGTTCTTTGCAAAAATTAATTTACTTTTACTGAACAAACCGAAATTAAAAACTAACGCAAGATAGGTTATGCAATTCTGAACCGACTGAAATCCCAAAATGTATAAGTACACGGACTTAATCCAAAGATATCGATAGAAACGCAGCACACATTGTCATTGCCTATGTTGAAAGCATCGACTGCTGATATTTTGAGGTTAAACACAATTTTACAAAACCATCACAAGAAAATTTCCTATAGAACATTATGATATTAAATTTTATGTAAATACTGTAATTTAATCAATGAACAATATTAACTAATAATTTTTTTAATTTAAGTAGTTTTAATAAAAATTCATTTGATAGTCACGCATTTGACTCGGGAGTTATGAAAGAACCACCTTAAGTGAAGTATCCAACATTGAGGGGCTCCATTCTTTACTCGTGTGATGCAGACTTCAGAAACTTTAAGGCTCCTAACTCTAAATGTTAACTCATGCAAGTTCACTTTGAATTCACATACTTAACAAATAATAAGTTGCAGACATTGGAAAAAACCAACATTGTTCATGTACTTGTGTCGCACAATATGGACGAACTCAAGCTTCGTTATAGATATAGTTATTCTCTGTAGGAAAAACAAACATATATTCTTACTTCATTTACTTTACAACAGCAATTACTTTATTTTATTATGTAAAGTACAATTTTTTTTAGCACCATATCATTCAGACCGCAGAAAAGAACTGATCCATTATTGTTGGCTCGTGTAATTCAGTTGAACATGTCCACTTAGATACGTCCTTTAGAGAGAGATATTCCAATCTTATACTTATTTAGATATTATATACTTACTTCTGATGGCTCGACTTCTCAAATTAGAAAAAATCTATTTACCTTACTAAGAAATGAGTTTTTAAATAATTTTAACCATTTACTGTACAAACTTTAATTATAAATTCACCTATTTGAATAGTGATTATGAACCGCCCTCATCTTTACTTTTTCTGTCATAACATAAATTAATTTCCATATTTACAATCTTTTGTGCATGCTATTGATACTATCAAACAAATTTATAAGTAAAACATAAAAATATTACTTTATACCGTAGAAAATATGTTGGTTTGTTAGTTTAATTTGATGAAGGGTACCCGAGCCAATGCTATTCTTTGATTTAACATAAATTTTTCTCTTTTATTCTAGGTATTCTCGTTGGATGTTTGGATCTTATTACTATTGTTAATGGTGTTAATATTGATTGTTCTCTTGAAAGTCATTACACAGTTACATAACAGTCAAAGAAATTTTCTGATATTTTTCAACTTGTTTTTTCACGTATGGAACGCATATTGTCAACGAGGTGATCCAGGTATTGTGAATAGTATGAAATGTATATTATACATATAAAATTAACATTCAACTCAGTAGGAGTGTTAATTTCGTGGCTGGAGTGCTAGTCAAAGAGACAACGTTGTTGAGGCTATTCCAGAGTTCGAGGGTTTGATTTCCGATGCACATTTGGATTTTTTAAACAATAAAGTCACCTTTTGTTTCTTTTCCTTGAAATTTTTTTCAGTGTGATTGTGAATTTCCCCTTATACCATTCGTACGTATTAAAGTATTAGGAGTCAGAGTCGGAAAAATAGAGAGGAATGGGTTTGGTAAAAAAAAGTTAGGAGTTAGTACAGTAAAAAAAAAGGATAAACTAATCCGATGCTACAACATGGAGCGTCAACCTTACCGGTTATGTAGGTGCTGATTTCTATAACAGTGCTTTGTCCAGAAAGGCTACACACAAATCTGATCCAATAAACCATCAGGCATAAAAAAGGTTAGGTTAACCGGCAAGGTGTGGGCACTATGGACTTTAACAAGAGAGTCTTCGCCGAGGACGCACCCTACAATTAAAAGATATTAAAAAAAACCTCGAATAAAGGATGTTACGTAAGATCAGGTGCTTCCTATACACAAAAATGGAGGAAGGCCCCCACCCCCACGTACACTAGAGTTGTTCGCGGTCATTCTCTAAGATAAAATATTGATTATCACATGTCTGAACCTTTTTTATTCATTGCGTGATGATTGGTTGAGATTGATTACGAGCAGGAAAAATAAGATTTTGAATCATTTAAATTTGTAAAAAAAATTTTTAACAGTAATTCGTACGCAGAAGGGCATGTACTTTCGCCAAATTATTATCATTCAAAATTTGCACCAATTCTAATATCATAATATGATTTTAAAGTAAAAGTTAGAGTCACACAAGAAAAAGTTTTTTGGTGAAAAATGTGCCTGATAAAAAAACGAACCTTGGTGAAACCCATACTAAGAGAATTCCTTGTATTTAAGTTAAAGTCACTAACTGTTCATGATTACAGGATTACCATCTGCAAAGTCAATTAACTAAGACAATAAAATAAAAAACCTGGATTTTTAAACTGAAAATCCGGATATAATTGCAAACAATTTTTTTTTTCTATTTCAATAATAGTATTAAATAAAAAAATTTTGTATATTTTTTAATGATTTATTCGAGGTGTTACGCGACTACTAGCGTGGGTGAGCATAGCGGTTGGGAACGGAACTAAAACCTGTCCCAAAATGAGCATTTGAATTGCCGATACTGTTTATAGATCTATATTATTTTCACAACTTTATAGATCTATATTATTTTCACAACAACTTTCACTGCATCAATATATGCGTTCCATCTTTGTGTTGGATTATTTGCTCTTTTCAGACACTTTTCTCAATAATATTTTTCTTTAATTGCTCGCTAATTTGAACTTAAAATTTGAAAATTTTTGGATACGTTTTAGTTTACACTTCAACCACCTTGCGTCGCCAGGAGTCGCGTAACACCTCCAATATTATTATTTGTATCATTATTACTATCATTATTTATGAAATACATGAGAGAAAACACTTCTTTACATCGTAAAATTACTTTTACTCATATAAAGAAGAACCTGTGTATCACGGGTGCGTTCGATTTAAGGAGGCTCAACACTCTTACATAGCACTAAAATTGTACTTATTATTTGAGTTGTCTGTTTGTATTTAATAATAATAAAATATTATGGTCCGAAAAAGGGGTTCTTTATGAGTTGGAAAAAAATTGTTTCATCAAATTTGCATTTTTATACATGTGCGTGTATTCCAAGTTTTTAAGAAGAACACACTAGACACCTTTATATTCTTGGTTTTTCATGCGATTTCACTATTGCGAAGCTTTTTCTACTCTTTGATCGATTTCAGACAAGGTTACTACGGAAAAATTTTGGAAATATTTATTATACAAACAGTTAAATGCAAATGTTTGTACAAAAACGTGTAACTAAGTACATTTTCGTATAAACAATTGCATCATAAATTTTTTACATCATAAATATTTCCAAAATTTTTCCTTAGTAACACTATCTGACATCGATCAAGGAGTAGAACAAACTTCTCAAAAGTGATATCGCATGCAATCAAAAAACCGTTGCCAATAAATTAGCACAAAGCTTCCTCAACAACATTATTCTGCTATTATTTACCTAAAAAAAAAAAAATGAAACAAAATAGTAAAATGATTTAAAATGTCAAAATAAGCAATTTTCATGCTCTACGTTGTAAAATAAAGTTACGAACGCGAGTCTTCTCGTAGTTTATATGAATATTGAGTTTAAAAAAAATTTATCAGCAACAGTTTCTACCTTACCAGCAATCTTATTTTGACTAATAACTATTTACACAGCTGTTTTTAATAAACACAGAGAGTATCCAGCAAGCTAGTACTTAAAGAACTCTATCAAGGCAAGATTCATTGTAATCTATTGCAATGTTACTATTTACAAGTTGAAAATAGATTTTTTAACTCTTAGAAGAGCAACAACCGTTTTTTTACCATGAAAATCGTTATAAAATCCTTAACAAGGTATACAACTCAAATTTTTTATAGGCAGCTCCAGTAAATAAGTAACATAAATCATTTGGTTATAGTCCAAATAAAACATACAAATTTCAAAAAAATAGACTGATCGAAAAAAAAGCTTTAATTGGACCCCTCGGACGAAGAAAATCTAATAACGGTACTTTGCAATGCTAAAATAAATGGTAACGTACCGTTACAAGTTTTTCTTCGACCAACGCGTCTAATTACGTATTCTCTCTGTTCGCAAATATTTTTATTGCAAATGTACAAATCACTGATTCAATAAAAAAAATAGACTTTTTTAAATACGAAAAAACGACATAAGGTAAAAAAAAGTTTTTAGTCTACACTGGAGGTATTCTAATATAAGATACCACTATTCAAGCATTTTTAAGTTTTTCACTCCAAAAGTAGCAAGAAACCGCTTATTGGACATAAAAAATCGTTAAACAACCTTAATAATGTACAAAACTTAATTTTTTTTGGAATAATTACAAGGATACAAAGACAAATATTTTAAGCCTTAAACCATCAAAATCACTCGAAAGGTATCTAAGACATGAGTGATTTTCCACAAAAATCTCAGTATTTATTTAATAAACACTGAACAAAATATGTTATCGAAAAAATTCAAGTTGGTAAATAAAGCTATTTTAAAGCTCTATCAGTAATACTATTTAGAAATGCAAATTAAATTTTTTTCACCCTTAAATAAGTAAAAAACTTGTTTTTTGACCATAAAAGTCGTTATAAAAACCTTAATAAGGTATAAAACGTACATTTTTTTTTCGAGCCGCCATAAGGAGTTTAAAACAGAAATTTTAAGCCCAAAATCATTTAAATCGACCGTTGGGTTCCTGAGATATGACTGATCACACACACACACACACATACACACGCACACACACACACACACAGACTTTTTCTAAAAATGGTATTTTTTTCATTTTGGACACTATCTGAAACATTTCTAACGTATTTCTAAAAAAAAATTTTTTTTTACCGATACAAAGCTTCCTGTATGAGGAAGCAAAACCGCTGCCAATAAATTAGCACAAAGCTTCCTCAACAATATTCTTCTGCAATTATGTAACTGAAAAAAAAATATCAGAATGCTTTAAAAACTGAAAAGAAGCTATTTTTATGCTGTATGATGTGGAATTATTTCGAAAATAAGATTATAATTTTTACTCGAATAGTACAAAAAATATTGTTAAAATTCTTTTAAATTATAAAACAATTGAAGAAATAATTAGAACTTATTACTGAAATTAATATACGTGATATAACTATGTTGTACCTGAAATATTATTGAATTATATAAATTTATTTAATTATCCATAGAATACAACTGTTGATGAAATCAAATTAACATTTTTTCACTTCAAAAACATCAAAAACCGTTTTTTTAGCACTAAAAATTGTTATAACAACCTTGATGGGATAACGTCAAATCTTTGTGTGAACCTCTATAAGGATATAAAAAGAAACATTTTGAGCCCTGGATCATTAATATCATTTGAAGGGTTTCTGAGATATGAATGATTCAAGAAAAAAATTGTAAATTTTTTTCAATAAAAAAAAACGACATAACTTAAACGAAATGTTATTAATTTAAAATGAAGCTGTTTTAATGTTCTATGATATACAGCTATTAAAGCAATTGTTTTGAATTTTGTTACCCTAAAAGTAGCAAGAAACCGCTTTTTGGGTATAAAAACCGTAGCACAAAGCTTTCTCAACAACATTCTTCTGCAATTATATAACTAAAAAAAAATTTAAATTAAACATTAGAATGATTGAAAATGTAAAAAGAAGCTATTTTTAGCTCTACTTATGATGTGGAATTATTTCGAAAAAAATATTATAATTTTTACCTGAATAATACAAAAAATATTGTTAAAATTTTTTTTTTGAAAACAATTAAACAAATAATTAGAACTTATTACTGAAATAGATATACATGATATACCTATCTTGTAGTTGAAATATTATTAAAATATATAAATTTATCTACTTATCTATGGAATATAACTATTAATAAAATCAAATTTTAATTTATTCACTCCAAAAACAGCAAAAACCGTTTGTTTAGCATTAAAAATCGGTACAACAATCTTGATAGGGTATAAAACGTCAAATCTTTTTGTGAACCTATATAAGGATATAAAAAGAAATATTTTGAGCCCTAGATTATTAAAATCATTTGGAGGGTTTCCGAGATATCACTGATTGAAGAAAAAAATTGACATAACGTAAAAAAAAATTTGTATTTTATTGATAAAGCTGTTTTAATGCTCTATGAGATACAGCTATTGAAGCAATCGATTTTGAATTTTTTTACCCTAAAAGTAGCAAGAAAACGTTGCTTGGACATAAAAAAATCTTTATGACTATCTTAATAAGGTATAAAACTTGAATTTTTTTTGGAACTAATACGAGGATATAAAAACGAATATTTCAACCCTTGAACAATCGAAATCACTCGAAAGGATTTTAAGACATAAGTGATTTTCCACAAAATTCTTAGTATTTCTTTAATAAAAACTAAAAAATATATTTAATCACAATGAATAAAAAAAAAAAAAAGAGCTATTCCGAAGCTCCATCAGATTTTACTATTTAGGAATAAGAATTAAATTTGTTTTACCCATCAAGAAGTAAAAAAACCTGTTGTTTGACCATAAAAATCGTTACAAAAACCTTAATAAGATATAAAACTTAAAATTTTTTTTCCGAGCTGCCATAAGGACGAGAAAACACAAATTTTAAGCCCTATTTTTCTAAAAATGGTATTTTTTCATTTTAGACACTATATAAAACATTTCTAACACATTTCTAGAAAAAAATTTTTTTACCGATACAAAGCTTCCTCGATGAAGAAGCAAAATCGTTATAACAACCATAATAAGGTATGAAACTTGAATTTTTTTTTGGAATCATACAAGGATATAAAAGCAAATATTTTAAGCCTTGAGTCATCGAAAGGTTTGTAAGATATGAGTGATTTTCCACGAATATCTCAGTATTTCTATAATAAATTCTAAACAAAATATTTTATCAAGATGATTCAAAATGAAAAATAGAAATATTTTAAAGCTCTATCAGTTGTCACTATTTAGTAATTGGAATTAAATTTGTTTACCCTTGAAGAAGTAAAATCGCTTTTTGGACATACAAAATCGTTATAACAACCTTAATGAGGTACAAACCTTGAATTTTTTTTTTAATTACTTCAAGGATATAAAACAAAACATTTCAAGCCTTGAACAATTGAATTCACTTAAAAGGTTTCAAAGATATGAGTGATTTTCCGAAAAAATCTCATTATTTCTTTGATAAAAACTAAACAAAATATTTTATCAAAATGATTCAAAATAGAAAATAGAGCTTTTTTGAACCTCTATCTGATTTTACTATTGAGTAATTTGAATTAAATTATTTTTACCCTTAAAAAAAAAAACTGCTTTTTGACCATAAAAATCGTTATAAAAACCATAATAAGGTACAAAACTTATTTTTTTTCCGCAAATCTTTTTTACTGATACAAAGCTTTCTATGAGAAAGCAAAAACACGTGTCCAGCATTTTTTGATAATCTAACTAACAGGCCTAATGGAATTTATTGCTCAACATCACCATGGGAGCAAGTATAAGAAGGGTGGTTGATGATAAAGTTAAGTTTGGCGAGGAGATACCAGACTATGAAAAATGTATCACAGTAGTACATAAAAATGTAACAAACGTATTAGTTGAATTTATAAATACAGAAGACATCAAAAGTTAAGTCAAAAATTCCAAGTGATGTCAAATCCTTTGTTGGAACTAGACCAATGTCCCAGTTCACTTGGAATGCAAATAATTATTTTATTATTTATTTTAATGCTTTAAGTTGTTTTAACTGTTATCTCATTAAAAGGTGTAGATATCATCATTAAGGCTTAGTCGATTACATGAAAAGTTCAGTGATAGCGATAAAAGAAGATAGAGTTATTAAAAATCAGAAAAAAGGACTAATATTATTAACTCTAATAAAAAAGAGAACGGATCTAAAGTATATAAAGTTAGACGAACTGGCAAGGCTTCAAAGTCAAAGACTATAGATGAAGAATATATATATTATAAAACCAAGTATTTGAAAAGAAATGTAAAAAATTGTATTTTAAATTCGAATAAAACTATTTTTGTACACAACAACAAACTAATTGTCAGTATTTACTAAAATTTTGATGAAACTGTTATCATGACTGTTGTGTTAGAATTGATAATATTTATTTCCAATATTAATTATAAGTAAGTTTAGTTGAAAAAAGGCAATTCAATTTATCAATTATTATAAAATTCATAATATTTGTAAAAATAAGACTTACACAATACAAATTGTTGAAATAAAATTTTTTTCGCGAGGAAGCTTTGTATGAGTAAAAAAAAATTGTTCTAGAAATACGTTAGAAATGTTTTATATATAGTGTCTAGAATGAAAAAAAACGATTTCTAGAAAAAATCTGACTGTGTGTGTGCGCGCGTATATAATCAGTCATATCTCAGGTACCCAACGGTAAATCTCAATGATCCTGAACTTTAACTTTTTATTTTCTCGTCTTTATGGCGGCATAAAAAAAAAAATTAATTTTTATACCTTATTATGGTTTTCATAACGATTTTTATGGTAAAAAAACAGGTATTTTACTTCTTTAAGGGTTAAAATAATTTTATTCGAATTTCTTAATAGTAACATCCGATAGAGCTTCAAGTAAGCCCTATTTCCCATTTTGAATCGTTTTGATGAAATATTTTGTTTAATTTTTATTTAAAAAAATACTAAGATTTTTGTGGGAAATTCCTTATATCTTAAAAATCTTTGAAGTGATTTCGATGATTTAAGGCTTAAAATGTTTGTTTTTATATCCTTGCATTAATTAAATAACAAAAATTAAAGTTTCATACCTTATTAAGGTTGTTATAACAATTTTTTATGTCCAAAAAGCCGTTTCTTGCTACTTTTAGGGTAAAACAATTAAAAATCGATTACTTTAGTAGTTCCATCTCATAAAGCATTGGAACAGCTTTATTTGAAATTGAAATTTTTTTTTACTTTGTGCCTTTTTTTTATTGAAGCAAATCTACAACTTTTTTTCTTGAAAAAGTCATATCTCAGAAACCCTCCGAATCATTTTAATGATCTCGAGCACAAAATGTTTCTTTTTATATCCGTATATAGGTTCACAAAAAAATTTGACGTTTTTAACCCCGTCAAGATTGTTATAACAATGGTTAATTCTAAAAAAACAGATTATGCTGTTTTTGGAGTGAACAAATTTAAACTTAATTTCATTATGTATATATTCTAACAATAATATTATAGCTACAAGATAATTATATCACGTAAATCAATTTCAGTACTAAGTTCTAATTATTTGTTCGATTGTTTTGTATTTAAAAATATTTTATCAATATTTTTTGTACCATACGGGTAAAAATTATGTTATTATCGAAATAATTCCACATCATCGAGCATGAAAATAGCTTCTTTCCACATTTTAAATCATTATAATATTAAATTTATTATTTTTTTTAGTTAAATGATTGCAGAATAATGATGTTGAGGAAGCTTTGTGCTAATTGATATGCAAACGAACGATGGAAATTGAACGCACCCGTGGTCTCAAACTGCTTCATAAATAAGGCTGCGTTCACTTTGCGGATCTGCAGTACTCTGTACTCGGTAGCTTTCTCAAGAAACCATTTATTTATAACAAGAATCATTGTGTATGTCAAAGAGTACATTGAATGTATTTACTGCATGGATATATTCATTTATTCAGTCCGGAGCGCTCCGGACGCCCCCAGAGCCATATATATATACATGTATACATATCCATTGACTTATATACCTATATAATATATAATTCCGGTACTATAGATACTATCTTTAATTTATATCTGATGAATAAAGTTAATCGGCAATCTGAACAATTTTTCAGTGCAGTGTGGATTGGTGCATTTAAAAACCCGCACAGTCTTTGAAACCCGACCCAGACGCTCCCCAGACGCCCTAAAAAAAAGAGGACAAATCCGGGTAAATCCGGACGGATGGCAACCCTATTCATAAATGTAGATTCAAATATAAGCAAGTTCTCGACCATTAACAGTTAACGAATCAAGTATTTGTTTGTCAGCAAGTATACGAGGTTACAAAAACATTAGAAAATGAAATAAATAAATATCAACTGTTAATGACGGTGACTTAACTGTTAACGAATATTTGTTTATTGTTAATCTAAAGCCTAGAATTATAGTTAATGAATCGTTCACTAACTACAAGTATCTATCAGTGCAATTGACCTGGCAGTTCTTTCGCAAAGTGAAAAAACCACAAAATTTGCACGTTTTTTTAAATTCATCATACGGTTCCAAAAATAATATAATACAAGGCTAAAATTTTCATAGGTTGTACTTAGTTTTAGTAGTCTTCAGCCTACAATTGAAATTCAATTAAAAAATATCGAGTAGTTTTTACAAACTGATGCTTTTAGCACTCAGCATATGATTTTTGTACAGCGACTTTCACGGAATGACGTCCCTTGCCCCTCACTCCCAAACTTTGATAAGGTCTATCGTTAGTTTTGGTTTATTTAAACAAAAAGGAAAAATACGTGTATTTTCCAAGAATCTACTTGACGGACCTAATAGATCAAAATTGGTAGCCTATTCTTTAAAAATCACAACTTAGTTGACATTGCTACTTATATTAATTATTATTACTATACACATATATGCACTGTTGGTAGTGTCGACTTCTATTTCTTAGCAACCCACGGAAGCGCGCATATACGTGATTTTTATTGTAATCAAAAAAACATCGTATGTTTCCCTAATAGCACACAACGTTTACAAAGCGTTGAAAACAAAACTTTAAAACGTTTTCGGATAAGTTTACGAAATGTTTTATAAACGTTTTAAAAAGAGTCCTCGATGGCTTAGTGGTTAGCGTGCTAGCTTCCTAGCCTGACAGACTCGAGGCAAAAACGGGTTCGATTCTCGTCGAAAAATTTTCGGGA
>JAPYYV010015407.1:0-19903 GCA_030522625.1 Copidosoma aretas
AGGGTAAGATGAGCCTAATTCCAAAATTTCATGCAAATCGGTTCACAGTTAAAAAATTCGGAGGTAAGACCGTATTTTTCGCTTCAATGACTGCACTATAGAAATGATGGGTTAATACACCGAGTACGTCATTAATGAATTAATCTTTACATCATAGTATAAAAAAGTGTTTGACTGTTAACACATCTCTTTCTGTGGATAATGGAGGATTTCACATTGGACTTTTTATTGTAATTATATTTCAACATTTACCATTTATTGACTTTAAATTTTATGTTTACTTAAAGTGTTGTGTTTGTACTATTAACGAATAGGTATATGTGGCATCTCATACTTTGATGTACTGATATTGCGAGAGGAAGGCTAGGTAAAGACAGAATAATGTACTGAAGATAAAAGATCAGTTGTATACAAAAGAAATTGTGGTAATTGCAAAGGAAAATATGTAGGACAGACTTCGAGTAAGTTAGGGACTAGAAGCAACGGATCTTCATCAAATATTGATCCGAAGACCAAAGCGACAGAAGTTCCACCAAGCGATTTAGCTCACGAAGAGCCCTCGCCACAAGTCGATTCAAAGACTAGGCACCACAAGGTACCAATTATCGAATACGAGATCAAGCACAAACCGATCTACGATAAATTAACCGAACAATTCGGACCTGAACAAACACATCCAGAGTTTGAGTGACCTCCAGAACTCGAAGAGTTCTTTTCTAAGTTAGACATTTGAGGACGCATCAATATTAATAGCGCACGAAAATTCCAAATCGACGTACAACCAGATTTACGTATGCCATTTGCTTATTTTTTAAGAATAAAAACTCTAGAATACCCAGATCTTTACATTAAAGGAACCCCTTTTATAACGACTATGACCATGATTACTTATAAACAAATTGTTTACGGAGCATTCTTACTATTTAATGACACCCACAACCGATCGAGAGAATTACGAAACGCAAGACATTATCTTCATGACGCACAGCGAAATGAATATTTACGACGACTTAAATTGTTACGTCCCACAAGATGTAGCTTACTTATTAAAATCGTTACCATCAGTTTATGACTAACAAAGACAAAGAGAAAGCTACACACCATCAATGGCAGCAGCAAGCTTTAGCAATGACTACGGCAGAATCATCCCACCGATACTATGTATCAATGCACATAATCAAATTGCGACAAACAGAACCAACATCGATTTGATTGAGATATTAACTTAATTCATCCACAGCAATAACTTTAGACGACATACAAATCAAAATTTCCCATATTTTAGGAAAATACTACAGAGAAGGGGACAACATATTGCACCATTCAAATTGGCTTAACACAGCATTTGAAAATGTTTTCAAACCAGTCTATTCCAAGACACTTGTCCAATAGCCGACTTTATCTAAAATTTATTGCGCTCCATCCTCAACTACAATAGGAGACCTTAATTAATGTAACTATATTTTGGGTCATAAGAACATAACGAACAGAAGAACATTAAAAAATATGGCGAGAGGTCAGTTCTTGCTAGAAAAGTTTTGGATACAGGACATACTTTTGATTTAGATAAAATAAATCTTTTAGATGTTGATGAATGTAAATTAAAAGAGAATTTTCTGAATTGCTAAATATTTTATGGAATGTTAATAATATTAATCGAAAAACTGACCTTAATAAACTAGCATACCAATATAAAACTTTCATAAAAATTTGTTCAAAGTTAATCCGTTAATCTGATGTTTGCTTGTTCTAGTAAATACATAGATAAAAAAATTATGGCAAAACATCCTTAATGTCGCGAGACACTTGTTCCCAATATTACATCACATCTTAAATTGTACTTGTAAGTGTTCATGCATACAAAAATCTTTATTTTATATCTGTAAGTAAATTTGTATTGGTGAACATATAAACCTATTTCATTTCAGGAAAAATTGGGAAAAAATGAGATTTGCGGAAGAGCATAAATATGACCAGTACAAGGAGCCAAACACATCCTACAGGAGCCACTTTTGGTCATAAAACAGCGTCATCCATAAAAAAAATATTTCGATTATTACAAGAAAGTATTACTTCTACCCGGGCGCTTAACTTGAACGATATTGTACGTCTACAGCATAATTTTGCCGTGATGGGAGTAGTGGAGTACTATCTAATGTTGTGCACCACAATCTAAGTAAGTATTGATAAACAAATATAAATAACCACATGTTATTAATTTTCGTATTTTTTTTTTTTTTTTTAAGAATAAATTTTCAAAACACATTTCTAAAAAATATACCGAACAAAGGCATTAAACAGAATAAAATAAATGGCTTTGCACATATAACTCAAAAAACTTTTATCAGCAAGAACAATAATGAGGTATTAAGTTTTATCATTTAAAAATTAAAATGCAAAGTGTGGGCGCTGACATGTTATTTGTTGATACTCTTCTCTACAAAATCTTATAAGGTGTAGTCACACATATTTATAAGAACTATTTGTATCATATGTAGTAAGTTTATTGTACAGTATTGTGCAGTAAATTTACTATCTGCTTATGATACCATAAGTTTTGTCTACGTGTATTACGATATTTATTAAACTACTAGCATATGTATAATCTACATTGAGTTTTAAGTAGTATAACATATTGATTATCTTTTTGAATCATGACTAATTTTTTCGATGTGTAATGTTTAATATTTGTCGAAAAATTTTACGTGAGTGCCCACTGATTTTATTTTAATTTTCAAATGATGAAATTTTTCACCTCATCATTGTTCTTGCTAATAAAAGTGTCTCAAGTTATATGTGCAAAGCAATTTATTTTATTCTGTTTAGCGCCTTTCTTTGGTATTTTTTTTAGAAAAGTGTGTTTTAATTATATTTTTTATTTTGTCCTTATCAGTTTTAAATTAATTTTCAGAACATTTCAATTAACGTTTCTACCATTATGGTAAAAAGTTATAAATGACTAAATTATATGCTTGAGCATCATATAAAATCATGTGAAAATCAGAATATCAGCTGAGTACTATGTAGTGATGCGATATGACGCGTCATGACACGTCATATGACAGTCATATGACCGAAACTTTTATGATACCTTTTGACCTTAATCGACTCGGTTAAGCCCTGAATTAGAAACTTTATGAGCATTGGGGCTTTTTTGATATTATACATATTTAATTACGCTGATTACGGGAAAAATAATACAAAAATTAATTGGTGGGTGAATGTGAAAATCGTGTCTGAAAGTTTTATTTCGCTCATATCTCGTTAACGGAAGCAGATATGATGAAAATAAAAATACCAGCGTGTAGGGCGGAAAATTTCCTATCGACTTGGTCTCTTACATATCTTCTGACACGCGCAAAATTTAAAGAAAAAAATTAATAAAGCACTTTTTACACTGCCGTAAGAGTAAGTGAGATGGAGAGAGCGGCCACCGTTGACATGTAGCTCGTGGCTGACGCATCAACGGTGGCCGCTCTCTCCATCTCACGTACTCTTACAGCAAGTGCAAAAAGTGCTTTATTAATGTTTTTCTCTAAATTTTGCGCGTGTCAGAGGATATGTAAGAGACCAAATCGATAGGAAATTTTCCGCCCTACACGCTGGTATTTGTATTTTAATCATATCTGCTTCCGTTAACTAGATATGAGCGAAATAAAACTTGAGACACAATTTTCACATTCACCCACCAATTAAATAATTTTTTTATTATTTTTCCCGTAATCAGCGTAATTAAATACGTATAATATCAAAAAAGCCACAATGCTCATAAACTTTCTAATTCAGGGCTTAACCGAGTCGATTACCTTTTTTTTCTGACACTCCCTTATTTGATATGACACTAACGCATGACCAGAAAACTTGTGTCGGTCATGGCTACATCTATATAGACGGAAAAGATTTTTATTTTTTCTCATAAGTACAAGTTTATAGAAATTCTAATACAAAAAGTTTTCGTAATTACTACCAAATATTTGTTTTTATAAATTAATAATGTACAATAATTTCAGTTAAAATTTTTGAAAATATTCGAATTTACATATGCCAAATTAAGAAAAACGACCATTATTTAAAAAGGTTGTATTTGTGTTAAATACGAACTGATTCTTGAAGTATTACAATAAATACAATTTTTTGTACGATTTTGTTTTTTTATTTGTTATAAAAGAATTGTCAAAATGTGTACTTTCTACTTCACATTTAAAAAGCTTATGACGGTCATATGACGGCCACAAAATACGTTATGTGACGATTATTTTCATGACGTGTCATCGCATCTCTAGACTCGGGTGATTGCCAGTTGAGCAACACCTGACGTTCAACAAACGGGAAGGCCAGTCAAAGAAAAGCCTTTCTGTAATTTCAGAAGACTTTCCGAGCATCGTCTGGCCCTTTACTTTCGGCTAGAATTAGTAGTCGACAATTGGTTTCATCATTTCAGAAGTTGTCTTTAAGACGTATTCAGGTCGTAAGCTGCATACGGTATGCATCACTCAATCACGACCTAAACATGACTTATAGACGACTTCAAAACGAGTCTAAACCAAGTATCGACCACGGTGAACAGAAGACTATGTGTTTGTCAGTATTCTTTTACCACGTCGTCTTGTAAATATGGTGAAACTTTTCAAAAATACATGTTTTATTCTTAACTATTAGCAGTTACTATTTTGCGGTTTTAATGACTGAATCTTTATGATTTAAGTTATACATGGTTTTTATCATGAAAACCACATAGTGATTTGGGACAAAAAACCACATGAAAGCGGAATAGCGAAACCACATGTTATTTTGTAGTTTGTACATGTGGTTTTAGTACGTGGTTTTTTTTAACAGAAATGCTCTGATGATACCTAAATACCTGCTATTTACTAATAAAAACGTTTATAAAAAAAATGCCACAAAATAAAGCCTTATTTAAGTGCATTTAAAGTAACAATATTCACTTATTAATTATTAGTTGCCAAATATGCCTCTACTCAATTAGCATTTCTCATGAAAAAATCCATGTGATCCGTCAGATGGATTATCAAAAAATGACGGAGATAGAGTACATCAAAGATCAGAAGTGGGACGTGATCACGTCAGAAAGTTATAAAATCGTGCATGAATTGGTTGCCAGCATGAATCGTGCATGAATTGGTTGCCAGCATGAATTGAGAGGCCAGATTTCAGTGCAATGGGTCGCGAGAGGAAAATTATGTATTTGCTATGGCTATCTCATCGCATCAGATATCCCTCGTACTTACCGGCTATGCAGCTATACGCGACAACTTATATCGCAGTAGCGAAACGAGGACAAATCTCCGAACAGTTCGCGGTGAAGATCATGAGAGCTTTTGAGGCGGAGTTCAACACAGAACTCAATCTAGATGTTCAACTCGTGTCGAGGATATACACGACATTTGGACAGTATATCAACGAAACAAACGCTCATGACATTCTAGGACGTTGTTTGGATGACCTGCCTGCTAGCGCTTTGAGGTTGAGATTGTCACTGCAGCAGGCTGCTGGCTCCGGCCTGACAAGCTTGGTGGTTGTTCTGCGAGGAATGAAACTGTACCCAACGTTTCCTTGGGGGAGATTAGATCAGTTCCTGACTGAAATAATTTCAGAAAGTTATAAAATCGTGCATGAATTTTATAACTTTCTGACGTCATCACCTCCCACTCCTGATCTTTGATGTGCTCTATCTCCGTCATTTTTTGTTTACGAGAAAAAAGAAAAAATACGTGTCGCATATTTTTTGATATTCTATCTGACGGACCAAATAGATTTTTTCATGAGAAATGCTAATTTGTTGGTGAATATTTCAAGAATGTTTGCACAAAAATATATTGAATTGTGATTATCGAAAATATTATTTATTTCATCATGTAAACAATGGCAAAGATAGAATACGAAAAACTTGAACAGAGGCACATGACGTCGAATTCCCTATTACAAGACTTTGGTATGCTCCATCAACGTCAACTTTTCTTTTGACGTAAAGAAATAAATAGGTAACTAATATTTTATGATAATTTACCTAGCAAACTGAAAAAATTATAAATTATGTTTCCATCCAATATTCAAATCGCACTAAGCTGAAAGGCTCTTATTTTGTAATTTGTGTTTGTACATGGGCATATAGCCAGTTGAATTTTAAATAAGTGAAAAACAACTGTTTGTTATTCAGAGTTTTGTTTTTTATGGTAATGGGGCAATGTCATTTAAAAATTGGTTTTCAAGATAAGGGCTTTAGGGAAACTCATAATTGTGATTTTGAAATCCATCATAATAATATAGAAATATATTACAAAGTCGAATAGTTAAAAGTAAAAATCACCATTATTTTGATTTCAGGTTTTGTTAGATTTTCCAATGATATCGTCAATAATTCTGCAATAGTTAAAATATAACATATAGAACACACTATTTGAATCAACCGTCCAATAATCTAAAGGCAAACAAAATTTTTAGTTGCGTTACCGTTCTATAACAGTTAAACTTTTCTTAAGGAAGTAAAAAAAAAATTGATATTTAGGTTTAAAATAAATCATTACGACTTTCTTATGAATTTCCTTAAAAATCAAGATGAATATCTAACACGTATAAAAACTTATGATTTGTTTTAAAAAGAACTACTAATTACAAAATATTTAACACTCGTTTATCCCACTCAACTCTCAAACATTATAAAAAAAACCAGCTTCCGCGTGTCGATAAACCTATAACAGCCAAGACAAATTATAAATCTCGAAAAAGGAACGCACTTACTTTACGGTTTTAAGCTGACGTATAATCTAGACTTCAATTCTACTTATCTTGTGTTGAACGTACATTTTATAAGTACTTTTTAATTAAGACGCACTTGCTCGCACTTTTTTCTATTAAAATTTGACAGCAGAAGAAAAAAAAAGCTGCTGTACATACACTTTTTTTAAAGTCGAGTTGACAGGTTCCTGGCTTCATTTGATGATAATGACAGTCCAGCTGTTTCTCTAGCTTGTGGCGATATTGATAACAAATTTTTTTCGTTTCCTTGTTAGGAACTGGTTTATTTTTCCGCGACAGAAAAATAGATGGTATAATTTGTTAAAAATCATGAATAAGCGTGCATGCACTGAGTGTTTATGATACATTTTTACTAAATTTGAAGGTATTTTTATTTTAACAGAAATTCAAAAACAATAGTAACATTATAATTCTTAGATGGTTCTGCCTACATTTCATGTAATAATCACCATTACACAATTAAATTCACGAAAACATAAAGTTGTACCAATAAGCGTGTAGATATTAACAAAATCTTTACTGATGCACAGTTATTCAAATTCAACAAATTGCTACAATCTTTTTCTCAGTCGTGGTTTATCAACGTACAGGAAAAAAGCAATTAAAAATAAATAGTACTTAAAAACAATTGATAAAATAGTAGAGAAAAAAAAGAGGATCAGCGAGATCACCGAAAAGCTACGAAATTAAAATGAAGTTATTTACAAAAACCTAAATATCTAGATAAAAACTTTAACGAGAAACACGTGTGATTCGGTAAACGTGTCGAGAGAACAAACGATTCATAAACATGTAAAAATCAAGACAAGACAGGGCAAGTCCCAGCAGCGCATATAAGTATATGAGTCGATCGTTTTATAAAGCATTGCTGTAGGATACCATACCTATCCCACTGACACTCCCATCCAGGTGGTGCGGCTGTTTGCTCAAGTCTTGTGAGTTCGCTAGCCGTTCCCACCAACCAATTACGCAGGTACGCCTCCTGCAGCACGCCAGCCTCCCAGGCACACATCAACGTCTGCAAGATTAAAGTTTTTGCATTTATGAGTAACTATTGACCAATATTACGGAACATTACTGTAAAACAGCAGTACACACCTGTATTTGAATAGCCATAATTTGAACAGCAGATGCGGGTGAACTTCCCTCGGACAGGAACCTCAGCTTTTCCATAATAGGCTCTGTCAGCTGCCTCACCACGGTTTTCTCTGCTTCGCTGACTTCTTTTGGCTTGCTCGCACCATTGGCACTTTTTTCACTACCATTACTATTGCTGTTACTGCTATTAGTGCCTTCCTCTTTACTTTTTACAAAGGTTATGCCTGGCTTCTTGCTCATCGGTATGATATCCGACTCAGTCTTGACACCATCAGCTTCAGGCGAGTTTCTACTTTCGTCTTTCGGAAATCCAAAACCCCGACGTTCTGAGGGATCTGTTGAGCTCACTTGTACCGGAGTACTTGTGCCAGACTCTTCTTTGGACTCTGACTCTTTACTCTTGGTTGGAGCGACTGAAAACAGAAAAAAAAAAGTTTAAAAATAATTGTAAGTTTTTTTTTTCAGAGTTCCAGACATTCATAAACTCAAATACAAACCATCAAACGCGATTCGCTTTTTTCTCTGAAAGGCCTTAGATGGAGCATCAATGCTATCCAAAAACTTGTTAGCTTTTGGCTCCAAACCTTCCTCTGGTTTTTCCTCGACATTACTCTGACTGTCCCCACTAACGTTTTCGATCTTCGACTCGGGCTGCGTCGAGTCTGCATTTCTATAGTCGTATACCCTAATAGTGCCGACATTACTATCAATCTTTACGGAACCGGTGTCACCTTGACTATTAGATGACGGCAAATGTTCAGAAATCGGAAACAGAGGCTTAGCAGGTTTTCGACTACTACAGGACTCGTCTTCACCCTCAGAGTCATCTTCGTAACCTGGCACTAGAGACAGTTTTATACTTTTTTTAGATTGATTTTTTGTATCCAACGTGGATGGTTTTGGTGGTGTATGGCTGCGATCTTCCCTTGACGAGTTGGACTTATTGTCATTACCGCACTTCTGTAAAAGCTTTGCTTGATTTTTTAACCTCTTGAGTATATCGTCCTCGTTTTTACTGTCAGGTTTCTGTTGTAACTTATTTCCTTGCACGTTCTGCAAAAAGTTCTAATATTATCTGAATCCCCACCATAAAACTCAAAATACAACACCACTACAAATTATTTCTTACCTGTGACAATCGATCACTCAACTTCTCTTTATTCTGTGGTCCATAGTTTAACGGAACTATAGGAGGCGGTGCAGGCCCTATCTGTGTCCTTAGTTCTTTTGATTCTGAACTGTGTGACGATGATTTTTCAGGCTTTACTGATGGTTTTTTGAGACAAGATTTCTGTTTTAGAGGCTCTTTTTCCTCACTCTCTTCTTCGGACTCGCTTTCATCGTTATGAAACGAAGTGATCATTTCAATTTTACTGAAATAATGCAAGAAAATTGTTAAAAATGATGAGGATTCAAGAATTCTTAGCGACAATTTGATTCGATATTCAGTACCCATCATTGTAAGAGTCATCTTTATTATATGGTACTTTGAAACAATCTGTTTTGGCAGGTGCTTTTGTAGGCTTGTTCACAATGCCAGCTTGCCTATTTCTATTTCTAACTACTACTTCCTTTGGTATCATGCCTTCTGGAATATTGCTCTGTGATTGTGGATCTGAAATAACATCAAATGAATGCTGTTATAAGCTACTAAAAACAATTGTGTATAATTTATGCAAAGAGGCCTCAGTTCTTTATATCTGATGAAGATAAATAAGAACAGACTAATTTACTGTGTATAATACTTGCATTTATTTGGCGGCGCACTCGGCCACTGCGTAATGTGAGAGCCATGCGGGGCAGCGGAAGTTTCTCTCTGGCTCTTTTCATGCAATGCCTTCAGCTCTGGCGGTACTTCCCAGGTGACTTGGTTAGTTTCTGTGTGCCAATAGTATGGAAACCCAGTCTGCTCGTCGTAACACTCTTGCCAGTCTGGAGCAAAAAATGTGATTCTTACAGAACATTGACACAGACCAAAACCAGTGTGAAAATAGTTCATTGAGAATACTCACACGAGCCAGGATTAGACATGTTTCTCTTGTTCTTTGGATCCTCGTGAGAAATGGACTGTATCTCCTGCAATAAGAGAGAGAATATTGGTTGGCATAAAACAGCGCCAGAACATGCTACTTAGGTACCCTACTACCGCACAGAGACACCAGAGTCAATCGATATTAGTAGCAGAGAGAGAAAGAGAGAGAGAGAGAGAGAGAGAGAGAGAGAGAGAGAGAGAGAGAGAGAGAGAGAGAGAGAGAGAGAGATAGCTTTGCTTTACCTTGAAAAAGTCATCGACTTTGTCGTTCAACACACGTGCTCGCGGCCTGTGGTCCTCCTCGGCCTCGCTGTCCGAATTGTAGTGTCCCACAATACTCGCCAGCGGGTTGCTCGGCGATCCATTATGCGCTGGCCCTATACATACACATCGAAACAAAACAACAAAAAGAGTTGATTGGCACGAATTGCGCGAAAGATCGAAATTGCTCCAAAAAAAGCTGATTCCAAAGAGAGCCAGCAGAGATATATGTATATATGATGGCGGGAGAGAGAGCAAGAGTATAGCGTATTTTCACACTCACGCTCGTTGGGCCATCTTCTCCTGTGATGCGAGTCGGCGGCGACGTTCTCGCCGTTGATGTCCAGCACCGGCTTTCTCTGCCTCTCCCTCCGCTTCATCGTCGCTTGCACTTTGTGATCGATCGCTCAATGTGGGCTGGATACAAGTGCTCTCTTTTTTCCGACAAAACACTTGAACGACTTCATCGGAGGATGATGCACAGCGCGGCGAGCGACATGTTTGCTTTTGCAACCTACGCTGATGATGGCGTTGTTCTCCGTCTACTTACTTCGTGTTGTGTCGCAGGTCGCAGACGTCGCAGTGTGTGAGAATCTGGGGATACTGGCCTACTGGGAGTACTGGGGTTATGGGGTAGTGGGGATTCCCGATTCGGGAACCTTTCGAGTAGCTGAGACGCCGGTATACGCCTATTGGAGAGTTCCGCTGTTGCTGTCCGCTGCGCTAAGACCATTCGTCCGTTTGCACTCCGTGTGGGTTGAATATCTGTGATCCAATGGCGAGCGGGTGTTGAGCGGAAACAAATAACACCAGACTTGGATGATGATTCGAAAAGTTTTAGAGTTATTTTTGTTTGTATGATGTCATTAAACAATGATGAATTGCAACAGCGCGTGTGATTGTGGTGTTTAAAAATATGTTTTTTCCGTCTTCTAACCTCAAAATAGCACTTTCACCGCTTGATTTTGGGTTATCAGACGGAAAAATAGTATTCGAAACTCGTGCGTAAAGGCTTCGAAATATACTATTACATGTTTTTCGTGCGATTGAAAAAACATGAATACCCTTCTCTATATACGTGTACTTTTGCGGACATACATATATATAAATATGTATTTAGAAATATTCCGTAAAAATGCAGTAAATATACCGCAATGCTTTTTTGAAGTTTTAAAAAAATTCTATTTAAATGTGTTGTCTACGAATAAAAATAGAACCGGGTCTAAAAGTTTCCAGCCAGTTTGGACCTCACAAAACGTAGAGTAAAGACCTTCCCTTTAAAGTTGCGGGACCAAAATCTTATAAATTTGACATTAACGCAGAAAATGCTCTCGCACATTCATACCGTTGAACTTGGGCACTTCAATTTAGGTGCTTCGTATTCTACAGATATTAAGTTACTTGCAGGAATTTTTTAAAATTTTTTCCATTTTGACCAGCCAAAGCTAGAGCCTTGCGAAGTCGTGAATTCAGTCTCCCCAAAATAAAAACTAAGAGCCCGTAACGATAAAGAATCTATTATATCTCCGCGTAGAGTTGTCGGATCGATTCGAATGGGGTAGTATACGATAGTAGGTAAACAATTCTTGATATAGGTGCAAGGGCGAAGTTTAATTTTTACTTGAAGCGCTGTAATCGCGATTCTAAGACGATTTTATAAAAGAGCCCGTAACGCTCGAGCGTTTCAAGGATCCTTTTTTTGCTAAGAGCCCGTAACGCTATCCTGTAACGATACAAAACGCATTGTATCTTCGCGTAGGGTTGTCGGATCGACTCGACTGATGTATCACATGATAGGGGGTAAAAAGTTCTTCGTGCAAGTGCAAGGGCGAAGTAAAATTTTGATTGAAAAGGTCGTAATATTGATTTTAAGTCGATTTTTTAAGAACCCGTAACGCTTATTTTTCGCACAGAGAGCACTGTACCTTTGCGGAGTGTTTGATTATGGACTCAAACAATGAAGTTGATGAATTAAGATCATAAGTACATCATATAGGTGGAAAACGAAGTTATATTTTCACTACATAAGTTGAAATTTCGATTTCAGGGCTATTTTTTGAGAGCCCGTAACGGTACCCACTGGGGCCAATTTGATGTATTTCTGCTGTAAAATTTTTTTAAGAGCAGATCCAGCGGGGCCCAAAAAATTCCAACTTACTTTGATCACAAAGAATACAAAAAAAATATTAGAAAAATTAAAAATCCCTTTTGAGTCTTTATCCATTTCAGCCTCTGAAATAGACCATTTTTGGTAGAATATACTTGCTAAATGAAAAACAAATTAACGTACTAAAATACGAAAGATACATTGAAGGATGTATTAAATAATACACGTAGAAGCGATGGTAAGAGGTTTTTTATTTTAGAAGTTATACAGTCTTTTAATTGAAAATTTTAAGTTAAATATTTATTCAAAAACACTATAAATCTTTCGAATTTTTTTATTGAAAGGTATTTAATTTTTCTCGACTTATTACGCAAAGCAACATTATTAAAGCGATCTGTATTTAAAAAATATAACGCCTTATTTTTGGTTTAAAATTTGGAGTATAATATTTTTAACTTTATTGACTTTTATAAGACTAGAAATGCCAAGCGTGCTTCGCACGCTCTTTTCTAATATTCTTTGATAACAAACATTTTTATGTATTTTTTAAAGTTGCATATCATACCATCGACTATTATTTTTTTCCGTTTTTTTTTTCGCCGTTGGTTTTGTTTGAATGATAGTCATGTGATCATCGCTAGCCAATTACATTACGAATAAAAGCCTCCATTCGAAATTATTCTCCTTTTTATGAAAGATACGATTTGTACATATTGGCACATTTAAAAAAAAATTTTTAATTTAATAATAATTAGATTTCTAAACTAGCTAGTTTAAGCGACTTTGACAACGCTTGTAAACTAGCAGCAATATCATTAATCGCTTTTTCTTAATCAAAAGAAAAATCTTTTTCAACACAAAATAATACGAAACACTCTAGTAAATCTTGACTGAGAGTTGATCTTAATCTGTTCTGTATAATTTTTAAAAGTGAAAAAATCCTCTCACCGGAAACTCGAGTACAAGATAATGTAAGCACATACTCATAAGTAATATACAGGTTGGTGTACGTTGTGCTTTGACCATTTAGCTTATGCAAAATTTCTAAAACGCATAGAATAAGGCATTGCCGACATTTTGCTTCTCCTTTACATTTACCTGGATCCAGAAAAAAATGGTCTTTGTTTATTTTCTCATTTACGTTGTCAGTAGAAACATTCCCGAAGCTAAAGTCAACTGTTGTCTGGTATTCGTTATAATATTTTGCGAATTGCGTTAGTTCTTTAACCAAATCAGTGCGATCAAGCATATCATTTTTACTAAATTCGTTCATTGTCGGAAGATCTTTGAAACTTTTTGGATCCAAACAAGCAATGTCTTTTAAAAGATCATTAGTAATAATGATGCGATCATTTATTTGTTGAGCCATGGTATCAATGATTACGTAATATACGTCTCTCTTAAATTTTTCCAATGGGTCGTTATGAATCTTTCTTGCTTCATCATTAGCTAATTCTCCATCAGCATTAATTTTCACCATCAATTTCTGCACTGTCGTACAGTCAGGCCGCTGCTACATAACAGCGTTCGTTCGTCATGTTTGCGTGGCGTGGCGATGTTAGTGGCGTGTCCAGCTATAGTGCAAAGTGCAAGCCACTGCCAACGCCACGCTACGCAAATGCGGACGAACGCTATTGTTATGTAGCAGCGGCCTTATAAAGTGCGTTCAAAGTTGCATTCACGTTATAATTATATATAGTCCAGCGCAGCGCAAAAGAAGTATAGCACAGGGGTGGAATTGTGTAACTTTTCTTGCTCATACTTTGAAAATCTTGACAGACCTATTTCCATCTGAAAGACGCCATAAGATGCCATAAGACAGGAATATGTTTGTCCAGATTTTTCAAGTAGAAGCAAGACAATTTACGTAATACCACCGCTGGGATAATAATTAAAAAGCAAGTATAGTTGCGTCAACTTAAATATACCTTTTATGTTTTTTTAAATTTTAAATCTTAATTTTTAATAACTTTTTTATTAAAACAATAACTGTACTGTCATAATTTTTGTTTAAAAAATTTTTTCATTGGGTGACTATTTTATTTTTGTATTTCAATTTTTTGTCGCCCAACTTGGCCTCATTTGGCCCCGCGTGGGGTGGCGATCGCCACCTAGCCACCCAGGCCAGTCCGGGCCTGTGTGTATTGTGTTACTTGTATTACATGCTATATTGTATTATTACATTCAACACGTATACGTTATTAAAAACTATACTCTATTTCAGTTTCAAGTGTAAGATATGTGAACTCACGAAACATAATCTCCTTACTTCTAACTCTATTGTTGATCGCTCACTGCTCCGTATAATACGTGCTCACTCGACGAATGACCAGATCACACTGCGCAAAAGAAATAAAGAATGCGCGCAAATCGCGCCATTAACATTCTGAGCTGAGTCAGCAGATTTGAGTCACTCGAATCAGGTGAGTCAGTGGTCAGTGATATAGCTGAGCTGCGCACTTTATACTGCGCAAAGAGCTGCAAGGCAAGGCTCACCACTCCAGATGATTCATTCACAGTGTGAACTAGTCATTCGTCGCGTGAACACGTATTATACTGAGCAGTGAACGATCAACAATAGAGTAAGAAATAAGGAGAGAAATAAGTATATATTTATTAGGGATGGGCAAGATACACATTTAAATACTCAAATAAAATTTTAAATAAGATACTCTAAGATACTGTATTTGGAAATAAAGTATCTTTAAATACAGTATTTATAAATGGTTATCAAGTACATCATTTCTTTTGAAGATTTTTCAACATAAACATTAAATAAATACTCCTGACAAGCTTTTTTTTCCTCGTTCTTTGCAGTATACGACCTGTCAACTGTAAAACATACTTGCCAAACTACTAATTAAGTCGTGTGTCATCTAAAATTGTATCTCTTTCATTGAAATAGCCTAGACAAAGACAAAATAGTGTAGGTTCGCTGAGAGTATTCTAGTGCAAAGACAAAATTTTGCCTGAAAATTCAATTAATAAATTGGCAAGTATGTTTTATAAAAAAAATATATAAAAAAGAATAATGTATTTGATGTGTGTTCAACTACTATATTTAAAAATACTGTATTTTAAAATATTGTATTTAAAAATGAGCATTTGTTAATACTGTGTTGAGTACTTGAAAGTATTTCAAATTGGGTATTTGAGTATTTAAATACCAAATACATGCCCATCCCTGCCGTGAGTAGACTTATCTTACATTTGAAACTTAAGTACAGAAGTTTTAAATAATATATGCGTATTTAATGTAATAAAATAATAAGTTATATGATAATTATGTCCTAATATTTAGTTATTTTATCATATATAATACACACATACATTAATAAACATTGACGAATAATTGATAACCAATATAACATCATTGCCAACACTCGCAACTTAAACAGAGTATTTTTTAATAACGCATATATGCGTCATTTAACAAAAACTGCGATATTCCATGAAGCCTATGTTTATAAACAACGCGTTATATTATTTTGAGTCCTAACCTTTTTTTTAACAGTGTAAAATAATTTTATCTTGACAGCCCTTTTAAAATCAAGTTGAAAAAATATTTGCCTTGGCTGTAAGATGGAAAAAACAGGCCAAAATGTCATTACCGTAACACGAAGCGTTTGAAATTTTCATTTTTAGCGACTTATACTGCCTATGTGTTAAATCATTAATTTTTTGAACTGTATTTTCCAAAAATCAGAATCATTCATCACTCTTTCTAGTAATTTATGACGATTAAAAAAAATTTTGAAAGTGTACAAGGCTTCTTGGTCGTAAAGCCGCGTTTTGACACTTTTGAGTTTTGCGAGACAAATGATTTAGTAGGGCCAAGTGGTCTATTCTTTGACATTTTGATTTGACCACTTTTTACAGACCTATCATTACCGTGATGCTTTTTTGAATTTATTTAATAATCCCATTCAAAGTAAGATGTGTTTTAAAAAAATGACATGAGATCCGGGCCTAAAGGTTTCCAGCTAGTTTGGACCTCACATAACGTAGAAAAAATAATAAATAAATTCTAAGCACTAAATTTTGAAAATCCTATTTCACACACTAAAAGTATTCCGTTTTTCGTGAAATGAATCATTTACAGATGTTAATGTTAGGCTTTTTGTACTATAGAAGTGTGAGAAATATTTTTTTATGCAAGTATGCGAAACTTCAGTCTTGGCACAGCGAAGCTCTCAAATTGAACGCAACAAATGCTTTTGTGGAATCAAGTGGTCAAAAGTTGTTGAGCATACATGTTATTGTTTTGCAACTTTACATTCGAATTTAAAATTCTTGTTAAAATAAGCTGTCATTATCGTAACCAAGTAACCGATTTCATCTTGGCGTAGTCTCTCATTTTCGAGTAGGTGACTATCGTATACAAAAGCATCCATTGGGCATCCGTTGTAAATCTAATTTCGATGCAAAATTCTAAGCACTAATTTTCAGAAATGCCACTTGACACATCGAAGTAGAACCATACAAATTTTATGGAAAATCCAATAAAGTATGTGAATAAAAACGGTTATTAGTAGTACTTTGAAGAGTTCATAAAATCTTACTAAATACTTTTTGCTTAAGGTAGTTGTTTCCCAATGTATAGGTATACATAGGAAAAGTTATATCCTTTAATAAAATAGCATTCAATCATTTTTATATTAATGTGTGATACTAGTAGATATACAAGGTACATCGTTGATTTTTCAAATCTTTTCCTAATTTATTGATAGAGTTATCGCGTAAATAAAAAAATATCAGTTTTTGTATCTAAAAATCTTCAATAATAATCCGACTTTCATAAACAAAGACTAGTTTTCTTCTTCAGTAAAATACCTAAAAATTCACCATCCCCGATTTGCTAAAAAAAAATCGTATTTTTGGTTAAAAACTCATTTGTTTATGAAAATCCAGGAAAATATTATAAACAAATGCATTTTTAACAATGCATACGACTTTTTCCAGCAAACCGGAGATGGTAAATTTGTTGGTATTTCACTGAAGAATAAAACTAGCCTTTGTTTATGAAAATCGGATTATTATTGAAAATTTTTTGATACAAAAACTGATGTTTTTTATTTACGCGATAACTCTATCAATAAATTAGGAAAAAATTTAAAACATCAACGATGTACCTTGTATATCTACTAGTATCACACATTAATATAAAAATGATTGAATGCAATTTTATTAAAGGAAATAACTATTCTTGTGTATACCTATATATTGGGAAACAACTAACTTAATTTTGTATGGGGTTTGTTGAATTAAAGGTCTTAAAAAACTTCAAAAAGAAAGCCATGCATGCAGTTGTTTGTTCAACAAAAATCCTAAGTAATAAACTAGTAAAACTCAAATAGTTTTACGATACCATCATCCTGTATTATTTGTTTAATGTTTATTCACAATTTTTTTATATTTCTGAAGCACTTTGATGTAATATGTCAAATAGAACTATTGCCATCTAGAATTACCTAAATTGCCACGAGCATGTATTGCAATGCATCAAGTATACTCAATGAATGACCAACTGTTTGTACTTGAAACACATGTATTCATAATTTTGTGTGTGTACGTGGCATACTAGCATTTTTTAATGATAAAACAGTAATATTTTACATAATATGATTCCATTAATGTATCTTAAAATATCTTAAGCTATAAATAAAAATCAGTATTTCAAGAATGATCGTCTGCAAAAACCATTTAACGTTAAAAAACGCAACGTGACAAAATAACGTTAATATGTAGTTTTATAATTTGCTGTAATTCTCTGTGCTAGCAGTACTCGAGATCCAAATGAGTACTATCACGACAAAAATATGCTTTATTTTTTATTAAATAATTTACATTTAAAATAAATTTATCATGGGCCTTTTTGTATTAGCATACTGCGCCATTATATAGGTTTTACAATATCTGAAAACACGTTTGATTGTTTATTGTAAATTATTACCATCATAATAATAGCGTAAATATATTTATGTGAATCATAATAAAATTTTAGAACTTTTCCACGATCCATCAATACTACGAGTTTAAATGAATTCTTAATTTATCGTTTAATTTTTAATTTGTAAATATTCAGTCGTATAAACAATATTGCACAACATACTATTAACCCGGATGAGCACACAATTTTAACCAACCAGCAATTGCGGAAAAGCAATTTTTTATTCGGCTTCCAGATCAATTTTTAACGTTTCCGCGAGTGTCATATCGATGGTACAAAAAAGGAAGTCATTGTTTCGAAAGCAAAACGATTTTTTTCAAAATGACATTTCATGATAGTGGAACGCGAAGCAGGTGATCGAATAGTGCGCGTGATAAATTACACGAGGGTGAGACACCCCCCCGCGCGCTTGTCTGATGTGTAAGCATTCATACCATGTATTCTTTGACGAGAGATAGCGCGGTTGCATGCCTCTTTGCCCGCGGGCACGAAGCGCACTGCGTATAAGCTTCCGCGTGCCTTTGGACTGAAATGTGGTGCTTCGCACCTGCTATGAGTGTATACATCTAAAACGGAAAAGTTGAGCTTCGCACGAGGAGTGTCGGAACATAATTTGTTGGGAAATTTTTTATCGTCAGCTAATAATCTACCGAATCTCTTCGTAATATCTTGAGTACAATTCGCACTTTATTACGAAGAAAAAAAAGTGTTACTCAATTTTTATCGTTGAAAATGAAAGAGATAATTTTCATGCTCCGAATGATTGAGTGCATAAATATATCAACAAAACCTTCCCACAAAACAAATATATTTTTGACGATCGAGAAATTAAATTTTAATTCCTGATGTAAAAAATTCAATCCGAAAAAAATCATTCGACTTGAATCGCACGATTCTGTTTGCATACGTTGCAACGAGAAAAGTGTTATAATACAGAATTGATGATGAACAATGTTTAGGAAAAATTTGTGCGGCGATATAATTCAGAATCCGAAACACTATAGCAATGGGTGCTTTTTTTTTTTTTTTTTTTTTTTTTTTTTTTGTTTTTTTTTTTTTTTTTTTTTTTTTTTTTTTGTTATTTTTTTTTTTTCTTTTAATGTTACGTGATCGCCATACGTATCCGCTAGGCCCGTTGGATTTGTCAAATCAAAGCGAGTCACGCGATCACATCGATCATCGTTAAGTAAGCTCGGAGCTCCATAGGTAAAAACAAATCATTCGAATTGGCATTACTATCATCGAACCGAAGATTTGCCCGTCGTTGGAAAAAACCATATTTATTACACTCTGGTACAACAATGACTACAGTATTTTCGTGTGGCGTTTGTGAAAAAAAAATTCTTTGCGACACAACGACATTGAAAATTTTAAGCACACATTATTCCACTCGACGAACGAAAAATCATTCCGTGCCGATTTTCCAGACTCTTTCCAAAAAGTAATCTCCACCCCCCCCCCCCCCCCCCCCCCCCCCCACCACCCGCGCCCCAGTGAAATCCGATAAATCAAACGCTGACCCTCCTCAACACACCTCGACCCCACACACACGTCCCCTCACCATTGTCCCCGTCACCCGCTGGCGAGCCAAAATCGCCGAAAAGAAAAAGAAGAAAAAAAACCCTCCGCGCAAAGGCCCCGTCGAATCCACCACCCCCGGGTGCCATCAATCACACCC
>JAPYYV010015411.1:0-10768 GCA_030522625.1 Copidosoma aretas
GTATGTTTTGGTCATCTTGGCCCGAGGCGATAGTTTGTTTGTTTGTTCAATGCAGTGCTACGCATCATCGCGCGACTCGAGCGCTGGGATGCCTGGCGCTATACGTCACTTATTTGGCGTTTCTTCGGCGCTGGGAACCGGGTAGTAATGACCTACTGCAGCCACGTTCTTTTATTTACTTAATGCGTTTAGAAGTTAAGCAAGGAAAAAGTTTAGGCACTTCCGACGTTACAGATAGATTGGACGGTTTATTATTTATTAAAATTTCTGAGTTGCAAAAGACTAAGTAGATTATTCCTCGAAATTTTCATGTAGAATTCAATGCGAATTTCTCAAATGCCATATGATTCTACGTTGAAAAATTTACACATAGTAAACTATTCCTATATTCTCTACATGGAATACCACGTGACAGAACTCACCATAGCAAGAGTCCTGTTAGATTTCGCAAGAAATTACCACATGGGAATCAGTGAGGAATCCACGTAGACAATTTATTGTATAATTTTCTTTTTAATAGTAAGCTTATAATGTATTAAGTAATAAATCAATATAAAAATAACAACACAACCTAAATCCCAAAATTTTTTACCTAGTAACCAGGCGTACAGTAAGTTGATAATAGTTTACTTAAAAAAAAATATCAAAACAGCCACATCATCTACATCCCTAGCTTTCTTGATTTAATAATTATATCATAATAACATATTATTAGATCACTGCTCGCCTTTTTACTGGGTTACAAAGCTTAGGATTTAGGTTATGTAGGTATTCAATTAATAATTTATTAATAAAAATATTATAATGTTGCTGTCCCCCGGGTTACTGGGATAACAAGCTTGGGATTCAGGTAATGTTGTTATTATAATAATAATTGATTAGTTCATATACTATCAATCACTGTTTAAAATAATAAACACGCTGGGTCATTCGATTAAGCATTTTTTTTTATAGATAATTGACTTGATTCTTAATCAAGGAGTGTGCTGGGTCTATACATTACAGATTATTTGTTATGGATGATTAATTTATTTGTTAATCAACAAGTGCGCTGGGTCATTAGATTTTCAATTGTTTGTATTAGATAATTTATTTTTAATCAATAAGTGCCTGGGTCAATTAGATATAGATTATTTTTTTGAGATGATTTATTTCATAATCATCAAGTGTGCTGGATCATTAGGTAACGAATCATTTATAATTGATAATCAATTAATTTATCAATCAATAAGCGTTATGGGTCATCAGGTAATAGATTATTTTTCATGGATAATTTATTTATGTATTCATCAATAAGCGTGCTCGGTTATGAGGTTGTAGATCATTTGTTACAGATAAATTGTTTACTTATCAATCTATAAGCGTGATAGTTTATTAGGGAATAGATTAAGTTTTGTGGATAATTTATTTATTCATTTGTCAATAAGCGTGCTGGGGTATTAGGTTGTGGAATAATTGTTATAGATAATTTATTTATTTATTAATATATAAGCGTGATGAGATACTACGGTATAGATTATTTATTTATCAATCAACAAGCGTGCTGGGGCATTGAGTTATAGATCATTTGTTATAAATCGTGAAACTCACTACTTTACAAGCGTGCTATGTCATTGAGCTATCGGATATTTGTTAAAGAATATTGATGTGCCGAGTGCACGGTATCACTATGCAAGTATCATTTTTTAGACTGACCTTTATAGGGCGGCTCTGAGACAGACTAAGACAGCTTTAGATTGGTGGGAGTTTTCAGAAATACTAGTCTATAATTGGTGGGAGTCTTGTCCTATGGAAGAAATGTCCATGACTTCATTCAAAAAAAAAAGTCAATATGGATCCATTAAGACATGTTATGATTGTACTATTCTTATTCATTTTATTTCTAAATCTTATTCTTTTTTTTCTGTATTAAATATATTTACATTTAATAAATCATTCATCGTACGTAACCTTTAAAACAATTGATTTACTAATAAATATTTTATAAATTTCTCTCTGACCTTAGATGAAATCATGCTAGTAGTGAAACAAGATTATACTAAAATATTAAAGAAAAGCCAAAATGAACCTATTTCTAAAAAGTTTTTTTTTGAGAATATTTAATTATACAATGTTATGAAATTTTATAGTAGAATCTGTAACTAACAACAAGTAATACACGTATCTTGTTTTTTATTATATAGTATTGTAGCAAATTGTCAGAGGGCTCTACACCGAAATCGCAGTATATAATAACGTTTTGTAGTTCATTAATTTGTCTTTCAAGGTTCTAAGATTGGAATTATACAACTGTCCAATTTTTTATAGAGTGGTACTGACACAAGGTGTATTTCAAAACTCTTATCTAAAATAAGGAGCTTTAAAAAAAACGGAAATGAAGGTGTGGAGGGTGTGCGCGCAGAACACGCAAGGAGTATATATACTAGTAGGGCTTTACCCCCCCTCGGGCCACGCGCAAACTATCCACGACCCGATAACAACTTTTAGAAAAGCTCAACATATTTTTTTAAACATTTTAACATGTTTTTGATACATTTTTTTATCTGAATCCATAAAATACTAGAACACTATAGCAATATATTTTTATTATCTTAAGGGACCATGAAACAGAATATAAAATGTTAAGGAATGTATGATTGATGTGCTAAATATTGCACGATTTATTCAGATCTATCTACTACTGTACTAAATTTGCAACATTTGTAGAGTCCTTATCTAATATTGTACAATAAAAGATATTATTGATTGACAGTAAGTATTATTGCAACTATATACATTATTATACGTTCAACACAACGTTTCATTGTTCCGAGATGTTTTGTATGACTATGTAAATATATTTTGAAAAGGATAATGGACTTATGTGAATAAGATGCTGTCTGTAAGCTGCTCTCAAATTTGTATGTATCATCTTTGATTTTTACGATAAAAATGAATCATTTTGAGATTTTCTACCTTGATTACTGATTTCATTTCAAGTATCTAAAGAGTCTGGGCGTTAAAATTTTTGATTGACAGAAATCATTTCTTCATTCTTTTTTATGTTCTATTTAAGGTTGGTGGGGTAGGGTGGCAAATTTTTCTATGACTTTTACAAAACTGCTCCGTAAGGTCTCTAAAACTAGTATGCATCTAACAAAGTCATTTTCAAAAAAATTGGACCTGACGCTCAATATTTTTCACTTCAAATATATCACAGAAAGTTTGAGAATCGCGATTATTATGATATTTTCTTGCTAATGTATTTAATTAACTCTAAGAAAAATAATTATGTCGATACAATCCATTGCAGAGTTCTAATTACTTTGAAATAAACGTCTTTATAATTATCAAGATAAACAATTGATAGATTCATGCAAAACACTAAGCTTTTGCATGTAACGCACGACAGCTAACGATTTTTTAGCCAGTTTAAATCGAATTTAGTAATTTTAGGCAGTTTAACAATACTTTAGAGAAAAACTTTACGTACAAAATAAGTCAATTTTTTTTAGGTATGCAACTATTGTATGTACTATTTTGACCTAGAATGTCCAAAAAATTAAGGGCCGACAAAACGATTTTTTGCACTATTTGAAATGATTCTCGTTTTTCAAAGCGTCAGGATTAGGTTGCAGAGTAAAACGTATTGCACAAGAAAGCTGTATTCTTTTACGATCTACACCTTTTGTACTTAACACTCCGTTGTAAAATGTCAATTTATAATTGTCAGGGGAAGAAACGGGTTTTAAAATTATTTACAAAGTAACAGCGGAAAAAGAGATTTTTTCCCCCTTAAAGCTCTATAGTAATAGTACTAGGAATTTTTTTCCCTTCGACGAAACCACTCCAATTTTGATCTATCACGTTCTATGGTAAAAACAAAGATATCTACTAAAGTTAAAGACAATCAGTTCAATATTACCTAAGTTATTCTGGAAAGCTGATTACGTACACGCAGGGTTGATTATAGACACCATAGGACCACTTCGAATAATACTCACATTAGGATCAAAATTGGTTTCATGTACCAAATAGTCATTTATAGATAGTTGTAGTATAAATAGATGCTTGTATTGCTATTTAGTCAATAATAAAATTGATAAGAATACTAAGGCAAGAAAGGAGGTGCGTGGTGGGCATGGCAGTGAGGGTGGTCTGCGTTTGCGGTAATGTTGGCGGCTGCCTCGACATTGTTATTCTTATGCAGTGCACGCTGCAGTGCAGGGGGCTGCATTGGTGGTAGTTGCGGGGTCCTATGGCAGGGCAAGGTGGAGAAAGACACAGAAACAAATGACGATTTTTAAGTCATACGTCCATAAATGAATTACTATGTAAATTACGAAGGGTCAAGCAGAAGGTCTGGAAGAGTGCATTAAGAGCACGTAGCAAGCTATTCATTTTTATATGATTTTTTTCCCAAGGTATTGGGTTATTGATCCCCGCTGACGCCCGTCGCTCCTCCTCAGCTATGTATATATCTTACTATATTAAATAATTGTATGGTTTTAGGGCAAGTACAAGCTCCCCTCCGCTTCCTCCCCTCCCCCTTATCCCCCCCCCCCCAAAAGGTAGGATTTGTTTCTTTTTACCGTAAAATATAACCTTAAATAATTAGAGCTAACTACCTTCGCTCTATCACCGCTCCCCCCAGCTTACCCTCAGCTACCCACCAGACTCTTGCCCCCCAGCTCCTTTCCAAACATGTTTTTTCTTTCGTAATAAATTTTGACAGCACCATTACTTTCTTATAAGTATAAAAATACCTATATGAAAAACCAACTTCTATAAAATTGATTGTGTAGCAATAAAAAATAATAAATAGAATTTCGATATTCATAATAGTAGACCAAAAATTTTTGATTATATCTATGGAAGCCGTGAAATGAATCCTATATATTAAAACGAAAATGATTATTCTATCTTGGGGACATAAATTTTATATATATCATTGTATAACTTGAAAAAATTCTGGAATAAGCAATAAGACATGCTTTTCTGCTGACGCATTCGAATACCTAGACGGAAAATACTACTCTTCAAGGTTTCAAAGCTTCTCTCAGCATTATTTATGGGAAGAATTTGCTCTATGGAGCTCAATAGGGTAATTTTTTATAAGAATTTATCCATCATTGAAAACAAAATGTGTTGCGGAAAATAATAAACACAAAAGACACAGGAGAAGACAAAATTATGGAAAACAGCTTCAAGAATCTACATATAATATGGACTTTTGATTTGACAAGAAAATTTCATAGCTTATAGACTAACACACACATTATCAAAGCGAAGGCAATAACATGAATCTATCAAATTCACATAGCAAGAAAAAAGTAAAAATATTAGTACACTAGGAGTGGCTTTTTAAATGTACCATACAAGATTTCCAAAAGTATAATTTCTGAAAATGTAGAAAAATTGGTAGAGAAGTGAAAAATAATAAAAGAGAGTTAAGCTGAACAAAAGAACGAACAAGATACCATATTTTTGCAATTATTAATTTAAATAAAAGCAAAAATTTAAGAGCAAAAAGTATTTAAATAACGGAAATGTTTAAAAGAATCCAATCATATACAAAAAAAACAGGTTAATACGACCAGGGGCTAACAAATGCATTTAAAACCATGAAAAAAAAAAGGCAAAAGTGTCGATAAAGCCTGGTACTTTTAAGTTTATCAGTCTAAAAAATAGGCGATAACTGAATCAAAAATAAAGCAGAAAGTGTAACAGTAGGTAAACTCAGAATCAATTTTCTGAACTTATCGAATGACATTGTTTAAGGCGAATAGCATATTACATTAAAGACAGAAAACATAAGCTGAAAGCCTTAATAAAATAAAGTGCCAGAGATATACTGGAAATAAACAAAAATAAAAGGAAAAGTTTGATTTTTGGAAATGACTAAAAGATAAAAACAGATCTGTTCGAATTTGAAGTAGATGCATCGGAAGTTAAAAACTTGGACATGGATGGAGAAATGTGGTTCTCAACATAAAATTTTCATGGCATGGAAAAAAACGACGGATTAGGAGCAAGCCACAGTTAGCAGTTTGAGGCTAGTGCAAAAGGGATGTAGTAGAAACATTAAGTCAAAGATTATTTTTGATGGAACAAATGATACAATTATATTGCACATACGTAGCAGAGACTCGTGCATGAAAGGTGGGACTCCCCGTTCCTCGCCCCTCTGAGTAGAACTCCCAAAGCTCCTTAAACTGTCTGATCATTTAAAACGCTTACCACATTTTTTACAATTTTCTTTTTATGCCGACCATTGTAAATTATTATTTCTATTTAAATTTGTCAACCTTTCAAATTTTATTTCACATTTAGTACATTAAAAAATTTATTCCTTACAATGATCTTTGAAAAATAAGATTTGTCTGAAGTTAAATGATGTACTGTCTATAACTTTATTACATTATTTTATGAATTGAAATTACAGTAAATATAAGTATTGAAAAAAAAAAGAATACCTTTAAAAAAAATATTCAACTGTACTGTAACTAATTTTAAGTCTGTTATAAATTTTTCATATTTCCTTCAGAAATTTTATATTACATCGAGTAAAAAACCTGTGATATTAATAACCAAACATTGGAATATACGAAGTAAAAAAATATTCTGAACAGTAGGAAGTTTCTTAACTGATAAAAAATCATAAAATCACTAGAAATTATAAAAGCTTCTGAAATAGAATGGCGGTCATTGTATAAAATGGGAAAAAAGTGCTCAAAAAATGTAAAGATCATAAATGCATTCAATCGACGCTATTATTGTACTCATATAAGCGTATAGATAATTTTATATTATTGTAATATAGATGTGATAAGACTCATTTAAAATTCCGATCATTTCTAGTATGCTCGTCATAGCTTTTATGTCGTTATATGAGTCTTCAAAGTAATGGTAATATTAAAAAAGAGCCCGTAAGATAACCTCAATACAGGTATCATTTTTATTCTGTATAAATGCACACCGTAATACGTGCTTAGTTAAAATTAATTATTTTTTACATAAAATCACAATCCATTATGCCTGTGTATCTGTCCGAAGTCCTAGCCCAAGCATCGTTTTTTTCAATGTTCTAATATTTTTTAAATTAAAAATTGTTATAAATAAATATATTTAAAATAGCAATAAAATAAAAAAATTAGGATATTTATAAATAAGAAAAGATTAAACTATATTTCCATAACAGTTTTTTGAATTGAGGAAAAAAGTATCGTATAAGCTTCTTTATTAAATAAGAGAAATAATAAAATCTATTGTAAGAAATTTCGCTCATTCATATAATTGATAAAAGAACTTATCCTATAAATATAAATAATTGGAAAATTGGCAAGCAGAGGGCGCTGGTAGGCGAATATATACATATAATTAATGTCTTGAAAAAAAAGGGCAGGTGGCCGAATGTAATTACACAGGTACCAGAAGAACTAAAAATAAAACAATCTATAAAGCTACGAATCATTGCAAATTGATGAAAAAGATTCCACAATGATTGAGCAAAAAATATGGATAATAAATTAATTTAAAGAATACTAAAAAATGACAGAGAGAGTTAAAATATAATCAAAGACTAACGCAAAATGCATAAATAGAATAATAAGAGATGAAAAAATTAAGCAAACGTGAGAAAGCCAAGAAAACTAGCATAAAGAAAATTTAAATACGATTCAGTGAGCTATTAAAAAATTTAATCAGGAAAAAAAAAGGTGATCGCTTGATATCCATATACTACTAATCCTTGTTTCACATATAAACATATATAAGCCACCGCGATAAGTCAAATAGACAACTGATCAAAAATGCAACAAATAACTAAGTTCTTAGTCGTACGACATTCTTAGTTATAATGAGTGATCAGACACAGCACATGTGGTTGCTGTTTGGTCGATAATCAGTTTGTATCAAAATCATCTGGTGTATCTAAGATAGTCATCTAGACTAACAGACTAACAATCATGCGTAGTATTAGAGTAAGACAGAGTATACTATAAGGAGCTTGTGCACGGAAAGCAATGGTTATGTAGAAAAGTGTTTGTCTAAATTTTATATCAAAATGATATCAACCATGATCGGATGAAAAAGTAATTCATCAAAATAAAATATGATATAAAAAGTCTTAATTCATTATGTTTATTTGTTTTTAGCACAGCAAAAGCGCTACTATAAGTCATTAGTAAATAAAGGTATTTACTTTTAAACAAAGACAAAAAAAGGCTTCTAAAGCATTTTATTTATAATGTTTGTATTAGGATTTTGGATAATGATCAAAAAGACTTTATTTCTAAGATTATTTTTATCTTGCTAATAAAATTTTTTCAATAATTCTTTAGTTATTTAAAAAAAAATTGTTTTCTTAGTAATATTACTGATTCAAAATGAAAATTGTCAAAAGTTTAATGGTATACTATATTATCTTTGATACATCGTTTTATAAATTAGAATTACATCGACGATAAGTAAGAAAAAATGTAAAAAGTAGACCTGTAAAAAAAATATTAAAGTACTTTGATACAACAAATTTCAAGTCCGTAACAAATTTTTTGAATTATTTAAAAATTCTAAACAGTAGGGAGTCTTTTTGGCTGAGGCAGAACACAAAAAACAATATGCAATTATACAAGCTTTTGAAATGGAATGGTAGTGATTGTAAAAAATATGTAAATATTGCGAACAAAATATTCTAAGCATAAATTAGTTAGATCGACGGAATTATCGTACTTATATGGGGATATATATTGATTTACAATAATGCAATATAGATGTAATGAAATTTTTTCAAGAAATCGATTACTATTGGAATGTTAGTTATGGCTTTTATAGTTGTTTTATAAGTGAGTGAGCTAGCCAAAAAAGAGAGTTCTGTATTTGTTCTATATAAATGCACTTTGTCATATGTGCTAAGTTGAATTCGAGTATTTGTTATCTTAAATCACAATTCATTACGTCTGCGTATGTGTCCAAAGTACTAGCCCAAGCAATCATCTTTTTTTTTTTTTTTTTTTTTTTTTTTTTTTTTTTTTTTTTTTTTTTTTTTTTTTTTTTTTTTTTTTCTTTTTTTTTTTTTTTCTCTCTTTCTCCTTTTTTTTTTTCCCAGCCAGTCCCGCATTTACCCAGAGCGCACCAAGGCTTTTAACCCCCCTGGATCGCCCTGTGGTGCATTCGAACCTCTTCCATGAGGGAAAAACCTACACCAGGACCAGTCGCAGGACTTAGCAACAAATCCCAGCCGGAAACAGTTTTTTGAAAAAAAACCCGCACCGGCCGGGATTCGAACTCTCGCCCCACTTGAGCAGCCGTACCTCAGACTTGCGCCTAAGCCAACTGTGCTACGACTGCTTCATAATTTTCTATTATTTTTCACAATAAAAGTTTTTCAAGAACAAACATTTCGAAAATATCATTTAAAAAAATTCATATTATTATAAATGAAAAAAAAAATCAAATTTATTTCTAAAGTCTTTTTTTCAATTGGAGAATAAAGAAATTGAAAGCTTTTCAATAAACAAGAAGAAAGTTGCAAATCTGATAAGAAATTTTATGTATTCATATGATAATTGTTAATATGATTTATTTTATAAATATAAAAAAATTGGGACGTTGGCGAGCAGAGGGCGCTGGTGGGTGAATGTACGTATGGAATAAATATCACAATTTGATAGGAAGGGTTACGTAATGTAATTACACAGGTAGCAGGGAAAACAAGGATGATAATATGTATAAAGCTTATTCATTGCAAATTAATAGACAAGATGTCACAATGATTGCGCAAAAAATATTGATTATCGATGAAATTAAGGAATACTGATAAAAAAAGTGTATAGGTGGTATTTAAGTCTAATGTCAAATGCATACATAAAATAATATGAGATAAAAAAGTTATTCAAGCCTAAGAAAACAAAGCAAAGTAGCAAAAATCCAATCTTAAATGAGTTTTGGAGGGCTATCAAAAGATTTAGCGGAAAAAAAGAGGGATGCTAGTAAGGAAAGAGACATACAAGAATAATTTTAGAAATTTGTTAGGAGACAAAAATGATACTTACTTTACTCAAAACGAAGAAAGGAGTATTGGAATAAAAAGCAAGGTATAAAGGAATTTACGAGTATACATTCATCATTGAATAAGAAAGTGTCTTGCAAATAATAGAATACAGAATAAGACACAGAAGAATACAGAATAATCGAAAACCGTTTTAAGAATCTGCAAATAATTTGAATGATTTATTCAAAAAATATACTTTATAGCTTATAGACTCCCATACCTAATATCGAAGCGTGGTAAATAGCAAGAATCTTTTGAATTCAAAAGGCAGGGGAAAAGTGGACGGACGGATTAATACAAGAATTAATTCTCTAAATGTAGCATAAGATATTACCAATGATAATCGTTGAAAGAGTAGAAAAATAGGTTAATGAGTGTAAAATAATAAAGGAGAGTCAGGCTGGCACCAGAGCAAAAAGAAGAACAAGGTGCCATTATTTGTACTAAGTTTGATAGAAAATAAGCCATAGGAAGTGGACAATAATGTATATACTGTGTTTGTAGAGTTCAAACCGGAATTTGATAGCATATATAGAGTAATGTTTCGGGTCAGATTATACGAGGTGTGTTCAAAAAGTAAGGTGACTTTTCAAATTTTGCGGGCAACGTAATTTCGATTATCGATTTTTTGGTTTTGTAATGTTGGTACACTCTTCCCAAACATCTGTACCAAGTTTTAAGTGTATAGCATTTTTTGTTTGGTTGTGAGAGGCGTAAAGGTTATAAGTGTTTTGCGTG
>JAPYYV010015412.1:0-20415 GCA_030522625.1 Copidosoma aretas
CCCATCCGTCAATGAGAGCCTCGTCCCCGCGGCTTTTTTTTTTGGCACGAGTCGCTCCGGGACGCCCGCGTATCGGCTCGGCGAGATCTGCGCGCGCGTACGAATTTTTCGAGAGACCGGGAGAAAGTGCAGAGGAGAGATGATAAATAGAGAGGCCGAGGAGATGGATGGAGGCCTCCGCGCTCGGCTTTTTTTTTCCTCTACTCTGCGGTTCCAGAAATAGGTTTGCGGCCGAGCTATCGATGGATGGTATAATAATTCTAATAGTAATAATGATACGGACGGCCAGACGAGGCGCGAAGGACGCTCTCGTATTATTATTATTATTGTATGCATACACACATCGATGCATACTTCATGTACCGTATCGATGCGCGGCAGACGACGCGGACATAGCGCTGGTAAGAGCGAGCATATGCTGCAAGAGATCTCTTTATCCTTTTCTCGGGTGACGCTTCATCGTCATCCCTTATATATCTACTGGCGTTCGCGTTATGGGCACGTGGAGCGTTATAAGATCAGAGAGACGGCGCGTTTGGAATTTTTAGAGCTCATTTTTGGGTGAATTGCGAGTGTATCTCTGTCTATCTGTGTGAGTGTGTGAGAGACAATGGCTTTATGAAAATATCCTTCAATGCCTCGTGAAAATGTTTTGTAGTGCAATGTGTATAATTATTACTATCCAGCGAGGTACTGAAGGTCGAAAAAGAAATAATTTTGTCTGAGTAATAATCTCCCCACATTTCATATCCACCCACGTTTTACAAATACTTTTGTTACTATAGTGAATTACGTGCAATATAAAATTATATCGGACACCACTGGGATCTTGTACGAAAAAAGCTATCATAAAAAAAAAAAAACAAAAAAAAAAATTGGACACGAGCGCTTTCTCTTTCACGGTAATAATAGATGACTGAAATGAAATACATGGAGGCTGATGATATCCCGCAAGGACATACAATTTATATGCTCCTAAGACATTATTATAAGCATCTACTCCTCAACTATTGTGTGCTCTATCTCCATTAATTTTCCTTAACGCGAAAAAAGAAAAATCACGTGACCAATATTTTTTGATAGCCTACCTGACAGACCAAATACATTTGTTCGTGCAAGATCCCAATTATGTCCAAAACGGATTTCATTTTGATTCGAATGATACATTACACGTTATCTCTTTTTATCTTTTTTATTTATTCCTATGCAAGTATGTATTTATTCCTTCTAGAGAGATCAAATATTCGTGCTCGACTTACGAGTGTTCATATTTATTGACATTAAAAAATGGTTCAAGTGTGATTCTTGACATATATTTTAATATCAAAACATGCATGATTTTTTTGCAGATCTTGAATTCATAACTGTGCAATGGTAAGTACAGCTTTTATAAATTTTTAACGCTTTACTGACTATTTCATGTATATATATATATTTACTTTTTACTACTAACACACTTTATCTTTCAACCAGCGAAATTTTCCATCACCTTAATTCTATTCATATTGCAGGGCTAATAGCGAGATAGATGACGTTGTTTTGTCATGTCAGACTCTTGATTTGTCGTTCGATTTTATGAAATAGTTCTTTAGTGTCTCACAAGCTAGTGCATTCTCTCGTTGAGTCATCCGTTCAAGAAATGATTCATGACTGATTGATCGAAAATATTCGATTCGACAAGTTCTTGTGCGATATAGTAGATTCAATCATCAGATCTGAAGATTAAAGACCTCAAAGGTTAGTTTTTTAATGTATAAAACTAGTAAATTGTCTATATCAAACATGAGAATTTTGTCCCTGTGTATATAATCGATGTTGTGGCTACGTGCCTTCAATTGGATCTTTTATTGTTAAATATTTCAAATAGTTATAAAATATTTTGTATGTATACATACCACTTTTACAAGCTTAACATAGTAGGGACAGTTACTTTGTGCACATAAGTTTAAAAAAAAAAAAAGTACAAATCGTACTGTTGCCTATTGCACAAAAAATAACCCCTCAACAGTTTTAAATGTAATTCATTTATTAATCTATGTATTTATTCACCATGTAGATTCGAAGGTCATTTTACTTAGTTTTCTTAATTATATAAAAGAATAATGATCGAAACTAAAGCCCAGTGCAGCTGGATTCCAAATCTACATTTCCAGCTTCCCATCATCTTTTCAAACTGATGAATATTGTTCTATGGCTTAGGGTGCGGTCCCATGGAGCACGGAATCCGCAATCCTGAACCTCATCTTTTAATTACAGTAACTTTACCACCGAGTTGAAGAAATCAATAACAGTAAAAACTTCTTACAACAACAGCGCAGCTCATTTACGACTTCTGTCATGCATCATTTAAAGATATGGGTGATGACAGCAATAAGCAGTCTAGATACAAGGATAGTAGAAAGGAAAAGCTTCAGATCAAGAGTCCTTATTATTGTCCTTACTGATTATTTAAATCGATCAATTATTTTGCTTATTGATTAATTTATTTTGTTTTTCATAGAAAAGTATAAACGTACGAGTATTTTTTTCTGTTGCCTGTACACTTAAATAGGAGCAGCAAGTAAAGTGACAAATTGTAATTTCAACATCCATCTTATAAGCATTGTCAGCATATTCGCTTCAGTCGTTTTTCTTATTTCATCCAATGACTTGCCTAAAGTGAAGAAGCTGATAAATTATTCGTTTACGTCTAGATTTATACTTTTCGATGATACATGGTAGCCAACATTTTTAGGAGATGCTCATCGTCCTTCGTTTCCGTATTACACCTTTGGATCTATTGTTTGTTTTGTTGCCATTTTTTTTTTAATTAGTGAATAAATAAACACTAATCCGTAAGATCTGCTTTGAAAATTTCCAAAATTATCTCCGAACATCGAAAAATCACTACGAAAAAAAAGGAATACATAGGTGCGCAAAAGAGTATTTTAATAAAAGTGATGTACAGTTTTAGGTTGCAGTTTGACAAAGTCAATGATCATCGATGAAATCATTGAAAAACAGATCGTTCTATAAGGTACTGCGCAGTATGTTATTGGCTTTCGCAAAATCATTACTTATTATATTTAGATAAAATTTAGAAATTCAGAAACATAAAAATTGGAATAATTTTGCAATTACTATTTAAGGTTCGTCATCTACTGCTTATTTTTTATATGTACATAGAAATGTACATTCTTGACTTTATGGTGCGTCCATTCGGCTTCTACAGTTGTCAAACTCAGCACAGATGGCGTGCCACCACTAAGCCAAAATTGGAATCACTGACACACGTTTACGAGTGACGATACTAATAGCACATTGGACTACTGAAAAACTTTGTTTCGAGGTGAGCTTTCAGTTTAGTCATACATGCATTTATGGATCTTAATTAGAGGTTCAGCTCAAGTAAAACTTATTGGGTAGCAGAATGAACCTTGTGAGCCTAAGTCGTGATAGTACGTACATTAAAGTATCACACTAGTGTATGAATCTCCTCGATAGCACGTAGACTGCAGATGATAGTATATCATAGATGTATTAGTGCGACGCCTGCTGATTGACAATCTAATTAGTCTTTGTCCGCCAATATTGCCCAGGGGCACTTACTTATCAATTGTTGCAACATTGCCTGGCTTACACACGAGCAGCAAACACAAATATTACATCATTAACAATATCACGAACTAAAAGTATGGGCGTCAGTTTTGAAAACCATCTCTAGTAAATTCATGCATTTTTTGAGCGTAAAACTATCCAGTGTTCACGGATCGTAGTTAATCATTAATCTACAAGAAGTAAATCTTAAGAATTTTTTTCGAGATTTTTGTAGTGATGTCTAACACGCGATGCTGAATACTTTCCCCAAATTGGACAAGCGTGTGGTGATTCGTCTTGGACACATCAGAAGTTAATACCAAAATATAGTGTTAACTTAATCAAGAGCGGACAATATATAGCATCATTAGCGTTTGATTCAGTAACACTGCGATACTAGTGGTCTCAACATTTGGAATTTTGATCGTAAAAAAGGTAAGTTCACGTAATTTTTGATATTGGAATTTTGTCCAAAGACTTTGTTCGGCATTGAAATCAAGATCAATCATATGAATTATTGTTACCACAACCAACACAAAAATCTCAATCCAAAAACCTGTTTATATATAAATAATGGATATGAAAAATTGACGAAGGGTGTGCCCAAAGTCTTATAAAAAATATTAACATTACTTATCGTTTTTGTCAACAGTAAAACATTTTTCCAGCGCCTCGTCCTAATTCTCGAACAATGGAATCGTCACTGCCAAATGAAACATCGGACAAAAGCAGCAACAACGAAACGATAGCTACCATAGCATCGCAACCGGTTCACCACTTAGAAGTCGCCCATGAACAGCATGATTCACCAGACTTCAGCCTCAGCAATAACATTAGTGCCAGTCCTTTCGGCAGCAAGGTTACCTTCTATCACTGCTATATGTGCAAATTGACTTTCACCACTGATCGTGTCATGAGAAGGCATATACATGCACACTTTGATAAGAGGCCATCGGAAAAACGACAAGTTGAACGGATATCCCTTCCAGTGTTTGACAACTAAAGACGTACTTCATGACACTGCAAGTCAGCAATTTTGTTAATCATGATGATCTGTTTTATCTCAAAACTCTATTACAATAAATTAATGGAAAGTATAATAATTATTTTCTACTTTAAGTTTCATTGGCAGCTTTGGACGAATAATATTCCGTCTGCCGACCAGTAGCATGAATAATATTTTCAAGCTATATTTGTAACACTTGTTTCATACAAGTTTATGGTACAGTAACTATAATACTATAGTGTCTGTCACATTAACTAAAGTAAATCGTGGAGCTTCTTGTAAAATTTTATCATTATCATAAATTAGTATGGTTCAATGATGCGGTTCGCACTCTTTTAATTGAATAATTAAGTGCAACTTATGTCTCTGCGAAACAGGAAAATTATCACTATTTTATTCAGTGAATAGTTTAATTTAACGATTTCGATCAGTTAATTTCGTCATGATTTTGCTGTTAAAAACGCCTTTACTGACTGAATTGCTTGAATAGAGTAAAGCCAGTAAAGGAAGCGAATATAACATCGTGATAGACGCCATGTTTGAGCTAAGAGAATAATGTCGATGCGGGCGTATGCCTGAGGTGCGAGATGCGTGTTATACGTGCGTAATGTACACAATCAGTGCCACGCCACGCATGTACACGAAAGACGTGAAAGTAATTATTTTCGATCAACAACACGGCACCTGTGCTAAGCTTACCAGGAGTGGATTAATGTTTTTGTTTGCTCATAGAAGAATCCTTTTGCACACAAAAAATTGTTATCCTGGAGACGCGTTCCTTGCTGTTTTTAGAACTATTTTTAACGTGTCGGGTATTCAAAAAATTATTTATGAATGAGGCCACACTAATATGGGTATTTTTGTAACCGTTATATTTCAAAGTTCAGATAAGAGGTAGAGCTAGTATCTACGAGCACAAGATGTACATATAATAGCAACAGTTGATTAGCTGAAAGATTCCTTAGATAAAAGTTACCTCTTGTTATCGCTATTGGTTATACTAGGCCTTCAAGTTTAAAATATTCATAAGGCACTATTTTAGGGTTATAAGTATACAACTAAACGCAATAGCAGGAATATTTTATTTTGAACCAACGAAAGTCTCACTTGTACAAACAAGTAAGACCTTTTTTTTTGCAAAAATGGTGATAAATAATGGCACTAGAATGTTGAATACAATATTTTTCGTTGCCTAATGCAGTACCAATCTTCCTACGTGATTTCATAATAATGCTGTTTCATAAAAATAATAGTTAAAAAAACAAAGAAATATTCAGTATCACAAATGAATGAACAACTTTACAGAATTGCTTGGATTATGGCGTACTATTACAGCGTTATTTATCTACTAGATACAAAGACAACATTTTTTAAGGTAATCGCGATTGATGAATAAATAATCTATTAGGTTTTTCATAAGTACGATACATTGCATTGTTTCTCATTTTAAAGCAATAATTCAATGACAAAACTACCGACACACACTGAATACTCATCAAAATTCAGGAGCAACTCAGCAGTACAGTCGTCCGACTGTATTCCAAACGCGTAAGGTGAGCACCCCCGGGAACTTTTCCTTCGCTCATGTCAAGTTTTTTACGCTTCCGCGTACCTGCAGGAGGGCAAACTGAAACTTTGTACCTGCTCTGAAATAGCGGAAGGAGCGTGTCAGTGGGAAATCGACAGAAAATGAGATCAGTCCCTTGTAGACTTTTTTTACGTTGGAATTGAATTTCGATTCAGATCGAATGTTTACCGTTCTTCGAGGTGTAAAAATAGTAACGTGTATGTGAAGCATTCAAAAATAAGTATACAGCGATACAAGTCCTAATGTAATAAATTATTCTGCAAACAGTCGCTTATATTTGTGAAGAATAGTATGTACCATACGTATACTGTGTGATGCGTTAGTATTTTTCCAAAAATTGTTGTATTCCCTAATTTAAGTCCACTCAACATCAACACACTAGTTAGGTACGTGTAACACGAACCACGAGGTATATCCGGCCAAAAGGCATTCCAGGAATTTAAGGCTCGCCTGTATACACCCCGTAGCCCACCGATCTCGCTAAACAACGATTGGCCCGTTAATTACCGATCCACCTGATTCCAATGCTCAGCATCAGAGGGGCAAAAAGAGAGAATTAGCGGTTTTCGAGTAATGCGATTGCGGCCGAGAAATTATTTGGCTTAAACGAGATCGGATTATCCGTGCCTATCCGTATAGCTTGGCTGACCCCTCCTGCCCACACATCTCTCGTCTACATGTGTGTGGGTGCAACCACGTCGTGATTAATTTCATTTTATTGGACGGAGATGGCCGATTCCTCGAAAATTGAAACGCTTCAGCTGCTGCGGTTTGTTATTATTGTTATGCTTCGCCCCCGGGGATTTTTATCAACACAGGATTATACGGAGCTTCGGAGTCTTAAGATGCTGGTAAGCACTTTTTTTCATCCGAACCGCGGATGTAGGGGAGGATGAATCACACTTTAAATTGGCAAATTTACCATGACGGCGTTCTCCCTATCGCAAGTTTAATTAATCATCGAGAGTCGGCGATGTAATCAACTGCCAACCCATGGCATATTTCATGATAAATTCCAATGCGGATGATTTCAGCTATCTCGTTTGCCGCTGCGTTAAATTGAAATATTAATTCAACATTTGCGTATCATTATTAAACAATGTAATTAATTTTCGTAAATCCAATTTTGCGTTACAGTTGGTGATACAATTTTGAATATCTTTTACGTTTACATTCACACCGCGTGCGATTCACTCGTACAATTTATTACATTTTGCAGTAAACTCTGTTCCACTACCGTCAGGTAACTCTCGAGCTCTGTACATTTTTTGATCAAAATCCAATTCACCGCCAACGCACGAGGGGGCAGGGAATAGACCCGGGCTCGCGTAATAAACCCGATTAAACATCGTACACGCGTTCTGGAGAACATAAATGTTCCCCGCCGTATATTCATCCAAACTGGCCTTCGCAGCCCCGCCTCGCGGGAGATCGAAGCGCTTCGATGTGGAAGCCCCTGGTTTTATCATCGCATCAATTTTTACCCTCGGCTCGATGAAATTGGATTTGCGAAACCTCCCTCCCTCTCTCCCTCTCAGAAATTTCACAACAACTTTCGACGAGCTTAGCTCGAAGCAGATTTATCCGGAACACGCGTAGGCGTAATTGCGCGCTGCGAACAAAATTTTTCATCCAATCGTCCCGAGGATCGGACTCGGTTTCGAAGCGATTATAGTTTAGAATCGCGCCTAATCCGTACGATTCGCTTGATTCAGCGAGCGATGAATGCATCGACGAAGAGCCGACCGAATCTCATCGCTTACCCAAGTTATACGTCGTCGTGCAAAAGTAGGAATACGGGACGGTATGATCATCCGCGCGCTTGACGAAGGGATTCATCGTGGGAGGAGCGATTGCGACTTATGCCTGTATGCGCACTAATGCCCGAATTCGACGCTCAAAGCGCAAACTAATTATCATCGTACGAGCGCGGATCGTCAGTAGCGACGAGCGGGTCGACATTATCGGGGAGCTCCGGGGCTCTCTCTGTACGCGTGCGTACGTTGGGGTTCGCGTCTCGCCGTACGCGTAAGTGGATGTCATTAGCGATGTTTTGCCCGATCATCCGACATAAGTGTTTGCTTCCATGGCCTTTTTTTGTTTTGGATCCACAATTTTAACCGCTTTGTAAGATCAGTATGAAATACATGCAAGGTTGATTCGTCCGATGGATCAGAACGGAAAGAGGCAAATGTATACTCGGCAAAATTGGGTAAAAATCATGGCAGCAGTAATTTGATTGCGATTTGGCGTTTTTCAAATTTAATCCTCATTCAATTTAGGGCCTGAAAAAACGCGCTCTGCGAACGAAAATTTCCAACTCGAGGCGACCGTAACTTTCGTCCCCATGAACTTTGTCGACCCGACCAGTGCTCAAATCAGAGCTCTCTTCAAGCTCCATCAAGAGCTTTTAAACGAATATCCGACCAGGATATCCATCCGCCTATTCCAATGTTGCCATTGTTTTCGAGCTAACTTTTTCCAGGGTAAGCACAGGCCTATGCATCCGGCTCCGCCGGAATCACCGATGAAAACTCGAACGAGCACGCCACGCAAATCCATTCCCCGAAACACCGCAACAGCTGCCGCACGTACAATGGCAAACCACCTCCACGGACGGGACTATCGCGCTAAAGCGTCCCGTAGCGCCACCCCAGCCGGGATAAACTAATCGCCGCGCGCGCGCCCTGTACCGACAATAACCTTCCGACGCATCCGATGCCGCGACGACCTTCGCTGTACCAGCCCCGGCACCCGCGAGTAAAACACGCACCCGTATGCACGTACGATGAGAAACAAGCTCGAGCCCAACGAGCCGCTGCTAATTACAGAGCAGCCGTTCCCGCGCGCCGACCTTGGCCTCCTCGCCACCCCCCCCCCCCCCCCCCCCCGCCCCCCCCCCCCCCCCCCCCCCCGTGCACCCCGCCCCCCCCCCCCCCCCCCCCCAGCATCAGCGCAGCGCGGAATCATCATCGCCGTCGAATCGCCCGCGCAATCGCACACGACGCCGCATCCATCAACCCGTCGGCGGATACGCACGGGGCCTGCAGCCTCGGATGATCCCCCCGCCCCCCCAATGGTCCGGCTGTAATACCGTTGTAGAGCGCAAAATCCTTACGAGCGCCGGGGCTCACCCGCCGGGCTCGTCAAAGGATTTCATTAGCTCGGATACATCGGGTTTGATAGCCGGTTTAATCCGCGAACGCGGATGCACTTCTGTGGAAGCACGGGGGGGGGGGGGGGGGGGGGGGTGGGGGGGGTGGAGGATACTTTCCGAGCCGCTGGCCGCGAGTCGTTTGCTCTTTTTCGCGATTAATTAATCCGCCAGTGTTGTCGTCGTTGTTGAGTTGGTTGGGCTACCGCGCAAATGAGAGGATAAGCGCCGTGCCGTGCGAATCGAGATCCGGGAAGTGTTTGAGAAAAAAAGGGGGGCGCAGATACGCGCTTATCGAGCGAATGTGGAAGCCGGTCGCTCGGAAGTCGTTTGAGCCGAGGATTTTGCCCGTAGCGCTTTTCGGTGCAATCGCACCCGGGCGCGATTGTATTTTTAAACGATGATGCACATGTTCCCGCGCGATTTTGTAGAAATCACTTCTCGAGAATACCAGTTTTGGATTGACATTGGCGAGACGAGTCTGTCGTCTTCCGTGTGCAGTATGCAGAATTTAACAAAAATTCATAACTACATGACGACTGTCCCTCCTACTCGAAACTAAACGATGTATTTTGTGATTGTAGCAGGGACCGAAACTGGCTTGGAACTGTGCGGTTTTGCTCACTTAGCTACAGCTCAACTGAGAATCAAGTTAAAACGTTTGTTTGAGAAGTAATTGGTAGCGCAGTTTGAGCCCTGGTGGAGCAGGGACCGTGTGTACCGTCGAAAGTTACGGGCAATTCAAATTCCACCGTGTGTTTGAACATTTGATGGTTCATTCGACCGTGCGGTAACTTTCAACCTAATGAGCGTTTGAATATTTTAGCTCTGTCAATGATTTTTCGATCAAAATTTTTTAACAAGTATTTATACTTTTTTCCGAAATGATGAGTCACAATAATGAGAGTCAAAATAATATTCTCATCATATTTTACATTTCTCATGATCTTTGTGTGCTCTATCTCCATCAATTTTTGTTTGCAAGAAGAATGATTAGTATGATACTCTTGATAATCGAATAGCTTTTTTTCATGCAAGATCCCAATCATCGATAAATCGGTGTAGATCACGGGATAAAAATAATACTCTCCGTCGAGGCACTAATTTGTTAAAATTTTTCCTCAGTTCTGATACGCCGTATCCTGCGAACCCTATTAATTACAACGACCAACCTCAAACGAGCCTAATCATTATTTCCCGAGCCACTCAAGGTATTGGATAAAAAAATCCCGTTCATCACGGGGTAGGGATAATGTACTTGTATAAATTTCGACTGAATTTCCCTAATCCATGCCAAGGCGAAGCGAAACCCATTGGTTCCCACAAATCGCCCAAACACCGTGACACCAGGGTACACAATCGCCCGAGGCTGAAATATCATTCGCCACTCGTACACAACATTCCGTGGGCGAGAAAATTATTCCTCGGCCAAAGACACCCCACACACTATACTCCCGCCCCGAAAGCTCCAATTCCGAAGCCGTACGACGGCGTGATACGCCTGAATGATGTGCAGCCGTAGGCGCATCGCTGATGAATGGGACGCATCGGTCGGTGCCAAGTGGGTAAACGAGGATGACCCATCGGGAGAAGGGACAAAAGCTCGAATCCGTACTCCCCCCGAAAATTCCCAGGCACGAGTTCCTTGAGCACTAGTGTGGGCCATGTGAGGTATGAAGGGCTTGATCGCCTGCAAGCACAAACATGCACACCCACACATACACGAAAGGCCTCGCGCGCAATTAATTTCTCGCGCCTGCCGTGGGTACACAGCGAACGAGAGGATATGCAGTCGGAGATTGGGGCTGACGTGTTTGGCGAATCCGCGCTGTAGCTACACTTGTGGTTTGGTATTTGCGAGGCCGCATGTGCGTGTGTGTGTGTGTGGATATTACTATACATGTATGTATGTACGGTCACGCGAAGCCGACTGCAATAGTCGTTACTGCGTATTAATCTGTTACAGCCAGTCCTCCGAGTGTCTAATGTATTGATCACTGTGTCCCTGTCCGTGCTGTTACACAAATCAGATACGATGCACGGGCCATACGGGCTTTTGTTCGGACCACCTGTATTCAAAAGTCGATCCATTGTCGTCAAAGTGTAACCAGACGTCCAAACGTGTGTGTACAGTTGACCGGGGATAAAAGTCCTTTGCGTGCGACTAGAGCAATTCAATGTTCGAATGATTATAATTCTGCACCCGTCGCAAATAATTCCAATTACGTTTCCCGAGTCCAATTAAAATTGTGCACGTGCAAAATGCCATCATCGTCTGCACGTGTATTTATAATGCACGTGAAATATAAAACAAATATGGCCAACGCTGAAACCGGTTGGAAACGATTTATTAATAAACCTTCCATCCTCGCGCTTGGCTGCCCATATCTCCGATCGATAACTCAAGCTTCTATTCCTGCGTGAAAATTCAAAGAGGAAAAAAAAAAAAGAAAAACGAAAAAAAGATACTCGGCCACTTAATATTCAGACGTGAAGCCACCAAGTTCATTTAATAAGTACACGCGAGTGAGCCCGAGTGCGGTCCGCCGACGAGTATACGAGCGATTCCACGGAAAATATCTGCTCAGGAGTACCAGGATCTGCTAATGTATAATTTTTATTCCACTATTTTTCAGTGATCGCGTGATATTCCAACGAAAAACCCAAAAAAGTCGGGAAATATCCCAATTTTTACCCACATTCCGGAATTCCCTAATAAGCAGGCGTGACTCCGAGCCGATTTTCCGCAACTTTTTCTGTCCTTGTACTGGATCTTTTCCGTAGAATCGCTCGTAGGTACAAGCGCGTGCTTGGCACTTACACACGGTACGAATGCTCACGTGAAAAAGAGAGGGAGAGCAGAGGGAGAAGGAGCTTTGATATACCGATCGGCCGCGTCGTCGTTTTACAAAAATAACAAAAGCCCGAGCCTCTTCCCGCCTTCGTCGTCGGCTTATCGGAAAACGCGTCTCGCACACAAGCCCCGCGCGTGTCCGGGAAAGTGCATGAAATCGACGTTCCAACCAGGTGCGCGCACATAGTTTACCCAGTAGCGACGGGGAAAAACCGAGGAGTAGAGCCCTCTCTCTCCCTCCCCCGGTCTGTTTCGTTATAACGGATCGCCGATGCATCCCCGGCGTCTCGTTTTTCATCCGTTCAATTAAGCGCCCGGGCCCTGTCTACTTTCTGACGAGGCTGCGCTGCCTGCTCTTCCTTTCCTGCCGGTGACGGGCGCTCGCGCCTCGGAAAAAAACTTTTGGGTAGTCGAGTCGTGTTCTCTGCTGCCTGCCAGCCGACGTTTTTGGCACGGAAAGTAATCGCAGGGTTATTAATTTCGGGGGGTGAAGGAGGTATGAGGAAACTTCGGCCGGCTGGTACATGCAAATTGTGGGATTGGTAATTGCGAGGCGCGATCGTTGGGTGGAATGCGCCTTGTGTTGTGACTAAGGGAAAACATTATGAGCGAGGTTTCACGGGAGGTTTGTATTGTCGATTGGACGAGAATTATGGCGTTTTGCACGTCCTTGCTTACATTTGTCCTCGAAAAGTAACGGTCGGATGATTCTTGTGTGGAATTTTCCAATAAATTTTAACCTACTAAATACTATACGTGAGCTGAAAAAATTTTCTCTTGTTGAAATGTTTATTGCAGATGACAATGTAATTTTATGTTAACGTACAGTACATTTTTATTGTTTTGTACCGGCAAATTGATTTCTCGGCTCGTTGATAGCTCGTCTTATCGAACTCGACTGTTTCTACTTATTACTTTTATCTTATGTCTCCCTCTATCAATGGCTCGTCTTACTTTACTCGACTATTTCTACTAAGTTTTGCCCAATGTCTCCGCACTAGTCCATGGTTTGTCTTACCTCACTTGACTGTTTCTACTTAGTCTTGCCTCTTGTTTTCTATAGTTCGTCTTACCTTACTCAACCGTTTCTACTTTATTTTGCCAAAATATCTTAGCGCTTTGCAATGGCTCGTCCTACCCTATACACGACTGTTTCTACTCTCATTAAGTAAATTCACAAACGAGTATCATGATTATTCTTCTTGTATCGTATGACTTTGACCAAAAAACGGTAGGGTTGTTTCAAAATAACAAAACATCAGCTGTCAACCCTCAATTTCATTAATAAAATGAACAATCAAATTGAATGACGTATCATGTTTTACTTTGTCAGAATGTTAAATTCGTCGGTAAAGTTTTGTATGCTTTACTTGATTCTTTTTTATCTAATATTTGTACAAAAAATATGTCAATAGTAACAGTGGTACCTTTATAAAACTACATAGGCTTTCAGTGTTTCGAGACGGATTTTCGAACCACTCGGATGAATTGATCGTCATCTTCTGTACGATAATGATGTATCTTTCGACTTGAAGTCATCTATAACAGGACAAATCGATTTCGAGATAAAAATATACGGACACAAATACAAAATACACACCGTATGTTAATATCAGAAACCAACTGTTTCCCCATGATTAAAAGCTTTGATAACTCACGTTCGAAAATTGAGCTCATATTGACATGACATTCAAATTGGTCACTTTCTGATCGAGGATGACACATAAAAAAGGTCAGTAAACCTAACGCCGTGCTTACGAAGAAAAAGACGTTGAAAGAATTATTCCCGGGTGGTTTACGGTGCCGGAGTGTCGGATAAGTCGATATCAAGCCGATCGAAAAAATGATGGATCACCCGCGGAACTGTGTCATTTCCATCCATCCGCTTTCCTTTGGTGCGTGCGCGTGCATGCGATCTACCAAAACTGACTAGGAGTCCATTACTTTTTCGCGTCGACGAAGTGATTAATGTTGGAGTTTGCACAGTATGCCCGCAATTATTTTTTTGTGAGGATTTTCAATATTTTTTCCACGCGATATTTGACCCCGAACATTTGGTATTTTTATTTCGCTCGAATTATTTTCTGAAAAAAATTCTCAACAATACAAATTAAAAAAATGAATCATATGCCAAGCGCATCTGACGTTTTTCAAGAGTGTCAAAGAGAATTTTAACAAATGCATTGATTATAAATCTTTGAATATCATCAGGATCAACCTTTTCGTTCCAGAATAAAGGATATAGTTTCAAAGAGAACAAAGCTGTCCTCGCACAATCCAAATAAAGGGAAAAAATCTTCTCGAGAGCGACATACTTTATTTCCCTCCAACTATATACGCAGTAGGTTACACACGCTTTTTTCTGGAACAAAAAGAAGAAGAAAAGGCAGGAGAAGGGGAGAGAGGGAGGGATATGAAAAATCAACACGACCCGATCCCCGGAACCGATACAGGGAGCGCGAGATCTGCGAAAATTGCTTCCCAGCCGGGCGCGACACGAGTGCCTGCATGAATACATTATACTACGCGAACTTCAACCCACCTCAAACTTGCGCGAAAGCGGAGAACGAAGGACTCGCCGTACGGGTAATAACAGTCGTTGGTCCTAACGTCGAGCTATCACCATCATCGCGGAACGGGGGTGGGGGTGGGGGGGGGGGTGGGGGTGGGGGGGGGGGGAGAGCGAGAAAGAGAGTGGGGCACTACTGTTCCCCGCCTCCGTAAGATCGTACGTTCTTTTTTACGATACCGGCATTTCCCCGAGGCGTAGGCACGAGCCGAACTATCCAGCCGTATGTGTCCCTCTGGGGCGGCTGTCTGAGCTTTTAAGCGCTCTGTATACCCAGAGGAGGGTAGAGGGGAGTCGTATGAGGATGTTATACGGGTGAGAATATCTGATTCGCTCGCGGAGGGTGAGGGGCTGGTGAAAAGGAAATTGGTCGATTTTCTTCGTTTTTTGTTTTGTTTTTTTTCTTCTTTTAATCGAATACACTTCAGGGTGGAGGATTATTGTTTGCTACTCGTGATCGATCTAAACCGGTGGATCTTTCTTTTTCGTCTCCTCTGCTGTGTATGAAACGTCGTTTGGATGTTCACGCGTTGAAAGTCGTTTTGAGTATATCATTGTTGTAGCCATAACGCTGGTCGTAGTTCACTCGGATGATCGAACAGTGATTTCCATCCGCGCGATCGCACGGACTTCTCCACGTACCGAACATGATAAATTTTGCAACGCAACAACGGCCCCCCCGAGTCCCGAGAATCGAATTTCATTCACCCCCGAAGCGCTGTTACCGTTTACAACGCCGCTACGCGGGCGCGCGCGAAATTCGCCCCGAGTCGGCGTACAAATCAAGTTAAAAGCCACGAGCGGAATAAAAATCATAGAGCAGCGGCCCGGCGACACAAAAGCTTCCAATTTTCCCGCCGCTCTCCGCGACTCGGCGACAACTCTTCGCGTGCGTGCGGCACTCGTCGAAATAAATTAGAGCCCGGGAAAAAGGGGCGCCCTCGGCTCCGGGGAAAATCAAATTAAACTCGCGTCCTGGCTGCCGAAACCCCGATATTTTTTTTTTATTTACTCTTCGGCCTCGGCGGTGGTAGCGGGGTGCTCGTAAAAACCTCGGGCGCGACTCCGTGCGTGCGCTTCCGCGTCCGTTGCTCCGCGGAATGAACGTCCGATTTGCATTTTGAAAATCCACCGTTGGCTCCAGAGCAGAACGCGGCTGTTCGAAAAAAGATGCGAGGCGACCGCGACGATTTTGCGGCGGAGAGAAAAAAAAAGGGGCGATTACAGCGCGCATCGGGAGGCTGGCGATTTTTTTTGCCGCGTGTTTTGATGGCCTCGAATCGGAACCGAATATTTTGGTTTTTTTTTTTATTCGTTTGCCTCTGGTTTTATTTTCTTATCACGCAAAATAATTGGCCCGCAATGATTGTATTTTTTTAATGATTTTTCTCCACTGCACATGGACGTTTCTAAATATATTTTAGTTTTGACCTGGTTTTAAACTTTGTCGAGTTGTAGAAAAAAAAAAATCACTGCTAACGCAATTAACGTAGTCAAAATATATGTTATTCATTGTATTTGCAACTTTTGCAGTTGTAGATTTCGGAGAGATCAACCTCTTTCTTATATTCTTTAACGTTCCTCGACATTTAGATTCCGGGACAAAGTTGTGTAACAATAACATGCTTCGTCATCATTGCAGCTTCAAATTTTTTTTTGCCCATAATTTCTTTATTTGTAAGCCTTTAAAGATCAAGTTCAAAACTAACGTCGGAGAGAACTAATTTATGTCGATAAAAAAACCCTTTTTTCCTCTTACAATTTTTATCAACTGCACTTGTAAAGCTCCAGGTTCTGAAATACAAAATCGAGGCCGCCCATCACCAAGACGTTCGAGCTCTGCAATCCAACGGGCGATTCATGAGGGTAAGATAATTCATTTCCCACCAAAAACAGCCGCACCTACCCGGCAGGTAAAAAATCCCACCTCTGCGTATCAATCCATCTCCAACTGCGTCAGCCGCATCCCTCCGCTTCCCCCCCCCCCCCCCCCCCCCCCCCCCCCCCCCCCCCCCCCCCCCCCCCCCCCCCCCCCCCCACCCCCCCGCCCCCGCCCCGCACGACCGCCCGCGCGCCGCGGCCGGCGGGGGGCGCTCCGTGCGTTTGGGTGACCAACGCGATAATCATTCGGCACCGCGGCGAGCCCGTATCACCCGATTACAGAACAGAAGCGGATAAAGGAACTCTTTAGCCGGACTCCGACGCTGCTGTCGCGAGGCATCATCATCATCATCGTCGTCGTCATCACCATCATCAGACGGATGGACAGACAGCCGTCGGGCGAACAAATGATTAAGGGCACGTTACATACGCGCACGGGCACAAAGCCAAGGAGGAATAAAAGGGATGACGAGGCACCAGACTACGGCAGTGGCGGTCGTCAATTGCGCGCGACGCTCGCATAGAGGGGAGAGATGAGAGGAGAGCCGAGCGGAAGAACGGCAGAGCTTGCGGCGATGATGCTGCACGAGGGACCCGCGGCGGCCTATTGTGCTGTCGTATGCGCGTGGCTATACATGTACAATGGGCCTGCGATGACTGCGTACCGTCGGTGCGTCTATTGGCGAGTTGTTTGAAAAGTCGACGCCGAGGCTCTTGCGGGGGATCGGGGGGATCGGGAGGTGATTGCGAGGAGTTCGAAGCGGCTGCAGAGACGATGCTGATCTTGGGTCCTTCTATTTTTCAGTTTCGCGGGAGCGATGATCCGTGGCGTCGGTCGTTCGATCCTCGGTATATGATGACCTTTTGAATCTCAACCGAGGAATTTTCGTTTGCCAACGCGATACTGGGTGAATTATTTGAAACACTCGAAACGTTCTCTCTCGGCTATGAGGTTAAACGTGCGTGCATACTTTCCATGCGAGCAATTTTCACAATATCATCGGGTTGATTTAAAAACTGCTCGAGGAGTCGGGCAACAAGAATATTATCATCAATTTTTCAATCTCATCTGTTTGCCGACTGTTCGGGGTTAATTAGAATTTTTTGCGGCTCGGGGGAAAAAAAAGAGTTACACTCGCCTCGTGTGAACAGTTTTTTTTTTTTTTTTTTTACCACGAAGTGGGCCGGCTGAGTTTTTTTTTTTCGTTCGTTGCCCTTCTGCTAGTCCAGCAAATGACTTTTAAATTACGTTGTGCCTGAAAAACTTGGAAACCACAAGAGTGAGAGCGTAGTATAAGTGATTCGCTCCGGCTCGTTTACTTCGATACAACAGGGTAACATTACGTACAGTGACAAAATTTCAGAAACATCATAAAAAATATTGACGGAACGGCTCAACCCGGTAAAACCACGTCACAGCACGAAACTCGCCCATACAGACGCTGAGACCGTACATCTTTCCAAATGAAAAAGAAAAGAGAGCCCCCCCCCCCCTACAGAGAGCCCGCGGGACAATGTCTTATTTATCCCGAACGGAGCAGAAATTGCACGGCAGATCAGCCCGGGATCGCCCGTTGAAGAAAAGCCACCCGATGGGACGCGAAGAAAGGACGCTCGTCGAGAAAAGAGAGAGGCTCACGGCAGCGAGAGACTGACAAACGCCAGCGACGACGATATTGCCGATCCCGTGTGCCTCGTCCACCGCGACTCCGAGTCTTTACTTTCGACTCGCGCTTGCGTTTACGCGAGGGGGTTCGATCACGCACTTGCGGCCCCCTCCTCGCCCGCCCCACCATCGAGGCTGAGCTGCGAGCGCGGGGGAAGGAAAAACGGGTGGAAACGTAGCGCGGAGCAGTTCGGATGCGCTCGCCTTTCGGCGAAAGTTTCTTCCCGTCACCGCACCGGATGTAATCGCGGGGCGGGAAAAAGCCCGGCCGCGTGGTTTTTCTGTTCTTCGTGCGGGACGCGCGTTGCCGGGGCCGAGATCGGAGCGCGCGCGGACTGCTCGGGCCGGATTCTTTGAGTACCGCGAGCGGAGGCTGGGATTTGTTTTCGTCGGATTTTAGAGGAGAAGTGAGGCACACGCGGATCAATGGTACGCTGATCCGTTGTCGGCGAAAGATCGGCGCAGCGAGAGAAAGCCGTCATAGCGAGGGCCTAATTGTACGGTGATGGCGATGATGCGCTCTAATTAACACAGTCTCTGACTGAGTGATGCTCCACCGAGCGGGAGATCGATTCGAACGGGGATGATGATGATGATGATGATGATGATGAGCTCATCTCCCCGATCGTCGCTGGATTTAATGTGGTTCAGCCTACGATTGTGGGTACAATAAGTACGGAGACCGCGTGGTTGATTTGTCGTTTTCGTCTTTCGGTAAGTTTTGAATTATTTTTTTTGGTCCTGATTTTTAAAGAATTCGGTAAAAAAAAAACAAAGTGCCACCTTATCAAATTTCGGTGCAAGACGCGATCCTACGGTTATCGTGAATCATCAAATTGTATAAGAATACCCACGTAACCCATCACCTGAACAAACACTCGAGCAAAGTTCTACAATTTCCAATATGCAAACAGAGTAAAATACACCACTCTGGTGCGAAAGAAAAGGCAAATCTGAAAAACCATTCGCGCGTGTTTTGAAATAACAGCGCTCAATTTCCGCCACGGAATTCAAAACACTGCCACCCGTTTCGTTTCGAAACCCTCGAGTGTTTGATTCTCATCACTCCCGGATGATCAAACGCACTCTGAAGCGAAAAAGTTAAAGCCTTCAACGGCTGGTGGCGACAAAGAGCTCGGGTCGTGCAAATCGCGATCCGAAGGAAAAACGAAAAAAAAAGTACAAGTACTCACTCGGCTGGCTCTTCCTCCCGGTACTTCCCTCGGACGGCTGGACAGCAGGCACGAGCTACTGCTGGAGAACACGCGTGCGACAGCTCGCAGCAGCACACCAACGGCCGTCCAGTCGCTCCGGCAAACAAAAGGGCGCGGAAGATACGGCGTTCGGAGGATACTCTTGAATACTGCTGGCGGCGTATCCCCGGGTCCAAGGTATCAAACGCGCGCTCGCACGGCGGATAGGAATACGTGCGGCTCGTCGTCGCGCGGCCGAAAGACAAAGTGCGCGCGTCGAGCCGCGGCCCGGCTATATAACTGCTGCTGCTGGCCTTCCCTTGCCCCCCTCCCGCCGGGGGCGGCGCTCGCCCCCGTGCTTGGGCCGGCCCCCCCCCCCCCCCCCCCGTCCGCTCGAGCCTCCCTTCCTCCCGGTGCGCGGCTAGAGGGATACGCGCTACCTGCGGCTGTATCGAGAGCTGCCGCTGGGCTGGATCCCCCCCCCCCCCCCTCCTCCTCCGCCTGGCTCGCGGCGGCCGGAGCTTTCTTTTGTCGCGCCGGTGATTTGGGTTGTTCGACGGCAGGTCTGGCCGGGTGGATCGGGGCTGCCGATCGGGTGAATTCGCGCCTTTCGGCGCGTGGGATCATTCGAGCGGGCGAGCAGCGCGACGCGGCCAAAATCGAGCATCGTCCTTTTGTTTCGGAATATCCTGGCGCTCCGCGCGTGACGAAGTGCACCATGCCCGGACCGAAATGGACGATCGCCGGTGTGCGTTCGATCGACGCGTCCGACTGTCACGGATCGGCAAGGATGAGTCGACAAACGAGCCGCCCAAAGCGCGCGGGGCCGCCGTGACGCGATGAGAATATTAATCATCGCGCCTTGTTCCAGCGGAGAAGGAAGACACGCAAAGTCCGTACCGCGCTTTTTCTCCGTTGCGCGCGCGAC
>JAPYYV010015420.1:0-15583 GCA_030522625.1 Copidosoma aretas
ACGTCGTCGACGATAACGCATTGGAATACATTAAATCGATTGGTTATAGTTTACATATGTAGCGTTTCCGTTTTCGATAAAAAGCTTTGTACAAAATTTTAATAAATACTAATTTGAATAAATAACAAAAATCTTGTAATTTTTGGACATTTCGTGCTTTGGACATTTCGGTCTGGACATTTCTGTTTGGACATTTCGGTTTGGACATTTTGTCACACATTCCTACTAGAGTATTATTGTCTTCCTTTATATAAATTCATTCCTATTTTCCTAACCGTTAAGTCTACCGTGCGCATTGCACACCGCACGAACACGTTATCTTATGGACAACCCCGTAGCCAGATCCCCGGGAAGACTGTCCTTGCCCGATTTGATAAAGGATGTAAATTTATTACTATCAGTAAATACAATTTAGGAACCGAAATTAAGGAAAATTGCTTTTAAATGATAAACGTAACAGTTATAATAAGAAAGTATCATCGAAGTTTTGGCTGCTAAGTATATTTTTTGTTCGAAGGAGTTGCTGTTTATTCATTTGCCATTATTATAAATTAATAAAAATTTTATAGCTTTTAATACGAATGAGTCAGTATTTATTTGCAGGGAGAAGTATTCTGATAGAGATTAAATTTTTTATTTGGAACTCGGGATCGTATTAAATAGAACACTCGACTACTAGGTAAATAAAAATGGCCTTTTTAGTTGAATTTGTGGTGTAAGAAAAGAAGTTTAATATTTTGTCAGGATTTAAACTCTTTCAATACCATTTCAACTTGCAAGGAATATCCTTACCCTTGCGTACCAAAAAATCTGAGAATAAAAGAGCTATATATTTCTTGTATTAACGGGTAAACTGTATATATTTAGTAAATCTGTTAGAGGTTTATAAGACTAAATTAACTTTGTCCTTGTCGATTATCATAAAAACGTCATCGACATATTCTCTATAAAAAATCGCTGCTAATGATTGGTACAAAGCTTCCTCATACATATTTCTCAATGACTTTTTTTTGTTTGATCAGACTATAATTGTACGTATACTTTGTTAATATTTTTTTTTTAACTGTTTTTTATGGAAAAAGCTTTTATAGTTAATTGCCAAACAGTTGATTACTTGGAGAGCATAAAAATTTTTTAATTCAGGAAAAAAATATATCCGTAGTTGTAATATATTTATTAATTGCCCCCGAGGCGAAGTCAAGGGGAGCAATCCACCGGGAAAAATTATCAACTTTAGTCCCGAGTGATGTATACTATTTTTCTTCCTGCCTGGTCGAAAATTCATGGTCAATTGATTAATTACTAGTCAAGAACGTACAAAGCATGTAGGAACCGTCTGCTTCACAGCCGCAGCCATGTTTTACTTTCGTCCCTCCTGCTGTCTAGTGTCTGGTCTGCTTGAGGAGAGAATTTAGTAACCTTAGGATGGCAGCACTATCGAAACTAAGGAAACAAGCCGTTAGACTGGCGAGACAGAGTTTGTTTACTTACTATAAGTGGTATAATATACTAATATACGTCATGCAAGTTAATAATATGCCAAAGGCGAGGGGCTTTTAGCATCCGCCAACATTTATGACCCGAGCGAAGCGAGGGTTGTTGGTTAGCGGATGCTGAAAAGACCAGAGCAAAACAAAAGAAAAAAACCCAACGTGTTAGCATTCGTGTCATGTAAAAAAAAATGATTATCAGATGTTGACGGTATTATTTTTTTGTTGACTGAACGTTTCTGTCAAAATCACGCATCGTTATCTCCATTGTACTGTTATGGGGTAGAAAGTAATTGGAATTCATAATAGTTCGCGATGTTTAATGTAATACTTATTTTCACAACTGACGAGCGCTCCAAAAATAACAACGATGACTGTAGGTTATGAACGCGCAGTATACATATATATGTAAGGGAAAAAGTGTCCGAGAGCCGAGAGAGCAGGGAGAGGAAGTTGTCATTTTTTTCCTCGCGGCTGACTAGATGGCGCGCAGGTAGGGAAGAAACAACGTGTTATGGCGGAGGTACGTAGGGAGGAAAGACGAATTTTCGACAAAGGTAGGGAGAAAAAAAATTTGAATTAAAATAAAATTTAATATTTTTTACGTCTAGGACACAACTTTTTGTATAATATATCTTTTTCGAGGCCTGAATTAGGCGTACCACTAGTTAAATTGTATGAAGTTATTTAATAGGTTCCTAGAATAAGATTGACTCTATAAAATATCTATTTTCGGAAATGAAAAAATTATTATAACAACTTTACTCGGGTATGAAGCTTGAATTATTTAAAGAGACGCTATCAAAAAAACCCAAAACAGTCGCGGGACTGCCGAAAAAAGCTATGTTTCTAAACAGAAAGATAAAATTATTAGCTCATAGACACTTAGCATTCTTTCATCGATTCAGTTAACGATGATTTCAATAATCATAAGTGTACAAACTAAATATCCATGATTAGGCAATGCTGTTTTTTTAAAGATAATTATTTGAATACTTTCTAATTGATAACACTTTTTTTATATGTTATTTACAGTTACTTATAAGGACTATGATTAAAATAAAAAACATAACGGTATAGGTACATGAATACAAGTATAACACAAGGTTATGTATACACTCATATATTTGAGGACCTCGAGGCAGTAGCCGTATTTTCTACACTGACAAAACATAGGCGCAACTAGCGTGCCGTGCAGGGACTATGCCAAGTCAGTGTATCAGCATACCAACTCAGTCTCTGTTGTGGCAACCGCGCTGATAACTGATATTGAACTGACTGCTAAAAGTAGACACCAGCCACACGGGGAAATTCAAATATACCAAAAGCCTATAGCGTTAAATCTAAGCTACTAAAACCTAATAACCTTAAAACTCAAACGCTTGAACCTTAAACACTTGTGACTAAATAACCCAACATGCTGAAAATTATTGAATAGTCAATAAATAAATATTAATTTATACTAAAATTATGCAGCAAATTGATTTTTTGTCTCTTTTGCTTTCCTTTAGAGGTATAGATTTTTTCTGTTTTTTGAAGGTTATGTTGGCATAAAATTATTTTGAAATAATGTGTGCATGATCATGTAAACATTCTTGACATGCTACAACTTTTTCGAAATTTTTAACCCGCATTCTATGATATATTCGAAATACAGAAAATTAAGTTTATGTTTAACAGATGTTTATAACATCCTTCTTTGAGCATCTTAATTTTTATTTCCCCTAGGAAACCTAAAAAATTGTTATTTTTAGTCCATCTTGATATCCCTTTATTATAAAGTGTTTTTAATGTTTTTCAAAGATTATGTTGTCATGAAATCAGTTTGAAGTAAATTGGACACGTCTGAATTTATTTTCTACAATGGAGAAATTTTTTCAAAATTTTTTAGTTTGATTTCATAAAGATATAGCCATTGTAGAGAAAAGTAGGGTTATGTTGTCACAACTAATAACTGTTGTATGTGCGCTTCAATTTCGCTGCTCCCTTAGAAAAGCGTTAAGGTTGGTTTTGGCCTATTATGTTTTCTATTTGACATACAATAATTTTTGTTTATACATAGCGTATACATGCTAAACACAACTTACGATACAGATTCAAAGAGAAAGAGTACCGAATGTCGAATAGAAAACAAGAGAGGCCAAAATCAAGTTTATATATACACACATATATATATATATATATATATATATACATGTTAATATATCTTCAAACGCTCGCATTGTCAACTATACGGAGCAGGTGATAGGCAGAGAGAAAGAGAGGCAGCGGCAGTAGTATATGATGACAGAGCAGCGGTGCGCGCATCTGTGCATACAGCGAAGGCCCTCGAGATACCCTACAGCGTTACATTTTTTGGTGCTGAAGTTTTATCTTTGTTGACCTCTCAGCGCTTAGGCGGTTCATAAGGAGCATTGCTTCAAAAAATATACTTCTATAAATGATTTTTAAATAAATCTCAGACTTCTTGAAATACAAGAGATTACATCAATTTGAAAAAAAAAATATTTTTTTTGATAGTAACAAAATAACGAGATAAATTATAGGGATGGATTGTGTTTTACTGTAAAGCTTCATTTCCACTTTATAAAATACAGTTATTTTTAAACTTAAATCAAGAACTTTATACCAGAATAATCAAGAAAAATTGTTTTTCGAGAATCAAAAAATCGTTATACAACCTTAATAATGTATAAAACTTAGATTATTTTTTAAACAAATACATTTTTAAACATCATAATAAAAATATATTAAAGATTTCTGAAAATACAAGTGATTGCAATACTTTTTTTTTGGTAAATATAGTTTTTTGTTCATAAAAAAAAAATCTTACCTACAAGATTGGTTCACAATTAAAAATAAAATTTTCTCTGTACTTTATAGGATGTTATTTAAAAATTTGATTTCAAATCTCAGACACTAATAATCGCAAAAAAACCGTTTTTCGTAAATGGGAAGATTGTTTTTAAAAGCTCCATAGGGTAAAACACTGTATCTATCTTTACCAGCTACTAAGGATGAAAGAAACTGAACATTTAATGCTCTATAATACTAAAATATGTTTTAAAATGGATCAGATTTAACTAATTTTTTAATAAAAGCATTATTTCTTTAATGAAAAAAACCATAATAACGTATAACGATCATTGAAAATAAAGAGTACCTCGTAATGCTTTATAAAACTCAATAAATGAAAATGTAAAGTATATCATAATACCGAAATAATTGCAAAAGATCGTTTTCAAAAATCAAAAAATAGTTAAAAAAACCTTAAGAAGGTTCGTCGGCTCTCTCAGAAGGGTGAAGAGGAGGACGCATTCTCGTATAAGGCACTGTGTTGAAGTCAGCTGTACTTAAACTAGCCTAAAAACGTCCACTCTCTTGATTACGAAAAATGCATATGTTTAACTTGCTAGTACTCATTACTGTATTCAAAATATCCTTCAAAAAATTACAGAATATACATCAAGACATCTAGTTTCTTAATGTACAAGTCAAATAGCACGAGTACTTCTAGTTAGCAAGATGAAAAATAAAGAGTGAAATGACGTAGTTATTCTGATCCTGTATCTACAAAAGTGTGATATGAATTTTCAAAATCAAAATTTTTAATAATATAGCATTAAAGAACAAGGCCTCATAAAGGGCAGTTTCAGATCATAATTTTGAGAAGAACGGCTTCTAAGAGCGATTTTGTCAAAAGCCATCGTGCGACGTGAAAAGTCGACTGACACATTATACAAGGATGTTTTTACTTAGGATTCAATGGACATTGTTTAGTAGCATGTGTTTTTTCTTTTATTTATCAAGAAGGGGCTAGTTACAATGAAGTTTTTGTAGTCGCGTACTCTTTATTGTTCGAAACATGTGATTTGTTTGTAAGTTTTACATCAATTGAGTTACATTTATTTACAGTTCTCTGTTCTTTATTTTTATTGTCTCTCTATCATAACGTTTACAACTATTTTGAATTAATGGCAAAATATGGCAAACATCACCACCTAAAAATATACAACCACAAAAAAAAAACCGAGTCTCCCGCACGTGACACACTGAAAAAGTGAGAACTCCCCGGGGTATTCAATGTATCAATATATTCGGTGATTTTTACCAAATTTTACCACTATTTTGAAATACTTGTACACTAGTAATTATGGATGAATAATAAAACAAGGAACAGAGAAAAATTAACAATATTGAAATTGACAAGTATAATCTTTGCATAGATGAGAGATGTTCGTCAATGTTATTCGAAATTGGTGAAAGAAAAATTGATGAATTTTGAACACTCGTTAGTAGCTCACTTTTAACGTATGTTCTAAAATTGAAAGAGATGATAATAAACGTGGCATAAATAACGTTATCCTAAAAACGCAAGATACATCCAATTATCAAATAAAAAAGTTTTGAATAATATAAGAGGAAAAGTTGAAATATATTACAGTATTAATTATGGAACTCATACGAAAAATGATCAAAGAGGGTACGATATACATTTAAATCTCTTTCCAGAAGTTTAAATTACAGACTGTCTTTTATCAGATAAACATATTAATATAACTTCAACATTATATTTATTTCAATTTGAGCATATTTAATGGCCTATGCAACGAAATAAGATTCAAAATTACAAAATTATTAAAATACAACATTGGAGCGAAAACCATTACAAGTAAAAATATACTAAATTTAATATTTATTACATGAATTACTTTAAATTCGAAAAAATTTATCGCTATTATTTGTTCTCAAAAAAACATATTTTTTATTTTTATTTGATATTGCTATTAATTATAAAAAAATCTCACGGACAAAGTTATGATCAATTTGGATCACATCGGAGGAAAAAAGATTGTTCAAAATGGAAGAATGTGCGTTTTTGTTATCAAGAGGTAAGAACCAAAAAGAAATCAGCATCAAAAATGAGTGAAAAAAAAATTTTGAACAGACAAATATTCTTTGGATATAAATTTTTGATCAATAATTATTTTATAATGAATTACGAGTATAATGAATCGTATAATGAATCTTTATGATTTAAAAATTTAAAGTATATTGTGGTTTATAGGGTAAAATTATCAAAAAAATTAGGTAAAATTGTTTACTTGATTTATTTGCAAAAATTTAATTGGATTTTAAATTATTACAAAATCTTTTGTCTATAGAATTCTGATAATATTACGATAGTTTACACAATTTAAATGTCAGAAAACTTTAATGCACTATGGAAGTATCTTAAAAGTGAAATACATTTTCAAACCGTCCGACATTTCAGCAATATTTTCTACACATATATAATTTTATTACATCCTATCGATTAACAATTAAGGCCATTCAGTATCATCAGAGAAAAGTTACATCTCAGGCAATCCGTACCTTTAACTTTAATGCTGTATCACAATCACAAGATGTAACTTTTCTCTTATAATTTTCAATGGATAACAATGAATCTTAGCTTGTTAAACTTCTTAAAGTACAATCTTGGCGGGTCTTCTCTTTATATTACTCAAAAACAGCTGTACGATTAGTAATTAGTAAAAATAAGGTTGCCGGTAAGATAGAAACTGTTGCTGATAAATTTTTATTTCTCAGACTCAATATCTATACGCAGTATAGGAAAATTAGCGTTGGCAACTTTATTTTAGAGACCCTGTCCAAGTTTTAAGTCGGTCAGTGCATAACTTTTTAAGAAAAGTTACATTTCGTGTAATTGGCACTTAAGTTGCTATTTTACCATCACGAAATGTAGCTTTATCCTTTCAGTTCTTAACGGTTTATAACGAATAATTGTTTTACTGATTCCTAAATGCATCAGCTTGGCTGGATTTTTCGTAATTTAACGAAAAAACGGCTGTATCAATAATTATTGATAAATATTTCGGGAAGTGAGGCAGTCGGTAAGGTAGATACGAAAGGGTATATCCTGAATGCCCTCAAACCTACTTTGGTTTACTATCACACTATTTATTTGCCTATTTCACTACAAGGTGGTGAATAAATCTTCCAAATAAAAAAAATTATCACATTAACTCAGATCGATTTCGTACTTTTCAGCAGATATAATTCAAGACAAAAGAGGTTAAAGATCGAAAAAGAGTATGGTTGGGAAAATGTGAAGAGAGAGAAGGAGGGAGAGAGGGAGAGAAAGAGAGAGTAATAATTAGAAAATATTATTATGGACTGAAAACAGAAGGACGTATGGATAATTTTGTTGATTCAGTCAAGGTAATTAAGGGAGGTCCGGCGGTTTCTAAGGAAATAAAGAGGGAGAATAAGATAGGGAGGCGATAATATTGAAAGAAGGCAAGGTGAGCCTAATTATTAGTCAACTCCTGATAACTTGATAGTACATGAAGATAAGTAGATGTATCTTACCATATTATATAGTGATTTTGGTGGGTTGGGCGATACCCCCCCCCCCCCTCTCAATAACCCCTCACAATTTAGGGTAGAATTCTTTCAATAAAGAGTCTCACCGGACCAAGCTGGATTTTGTTTATTTTGCATCAAAAACATAACCTAAATTTTGTAGCTTTTTATATTAATATTGAAAGGTCGCGAGATCAAAGGGAACACAAATAATTATTAAAACGATTTATCTGATAAATAGAGAAAATTGGAAAATTGGTAGGCAGAGCGAACAGGTAGGCGAATATACATATGAAATAAATATCACACAAAAATAGGACAGGTTGCATAATGTAATTACACAGGTAGCAAAGGAACTAAAAATGATAAAATCTATATAATCACAAATAATTGCAAATTGATGAACAGGATTCCACAATAATTAAGCAACAGATATGGATTATAGATACATTTATAAAGTATTAAAATAATAAGTAAGAGAGTAAAGATACCATTAAAGACTAACGCAAAATGCATAAATAGAATAATAAGAGATAAAAAAATTAGACAAACCTAAGAAAACTAAGAAAAATAGCAAAAAGCAAAATTAAAATAAGTGTTGGAGTATTGTTAAAAAATTCAAACAGAAAAAACAGAGGGATGGTAAGAAGGAAAGTGACCTAAAAAAATAATAATAAACATTTGTCGAGATACAACAATAATACATTTTATACGGAAAACGAATAAAGGAGTATTGGAATCAATAGCAATGCCGAAAAAGATTTTACGAGGATACATCCATCATTGATTAAAAGAATGTCGGTGTAAAAATAAAAAAAATAAAAGACACAGAAGAAGACAGAATTATGGAAAACTGTTTGAAAAAAATGCAAATAATTTTGATGCGTAAATTCCAAAACATACTTTATAGCTTGTAGACTAACACACATATTATCAAAGCGTGGGAAATAGCATGAATATATCAAATTTACAAGGTAAGAAAAAGGTAGCAGTACTTTAAAACTACAGAGGAGTGGCTTTTAAAATTTAACATACAAGATTTAAGAAATTATAATCGCTGATAATGTAGAAAAATAGGTAGATGAGTGTAAAATGATAAAGCAGCCAGGCTGGCATCAAAAAAAAAAAAAAAAAAAGAGAACGAGGTGCAATATTTTTGTACCAAAAAAATGAAATGAAAATAAAAGAGAAAAAGAGGGGAAGAAAAAATAATTGAAAATAAAGTAGAAAAAGGGGGCAATAAATCATACGCTTTTTTTGGACTTCAAAACATAATTTGATAACATTAACAGAGAAATATTCCGGGGCAAATTATATATGAGAGAGATAAGTATAAAATGAAAAGAATGTTTGAAAGAATCTAAAAATGTACAAAAAAACAGGTAATCACGGTCAGGGGCAAACAAATTTACTTAAAAAAGGGGAGGGGGTTAGGACAAGAGTGCCTATGTATATTGGTAATTTTAAGTTTATTTATAGAGACTATAGACGATAAGTGGATGTTAAATAATACAGCAGGTGCAAAAGTCGGCAAACTCAAAATTTACCATCTTAAATTATCTTACACCGTCGTTTTAGCTACTTAGCAATTTAAAGACGAAAAAACTGTGTAGAAAGACTTAAATAACTCAAGTACAAAAAATATACTGGAAGTAAGTAAAAAAAAATCTTCATTGTTAGAAATGAAAAAAGGTCAAAACAAATCTGTTTCAATTTGAATTAAAAGCATTGGATGTTTTAAACGAGGACATGGACCGATAGACCTAGAAATGTGGTTCTTGACAAAAATTTATCGTGGCACACAGAAAAAACCACAGGTAAGTGCAATGGGCAGTCAAAGCAGTTTAAGGATTAAGCAAAAGAGCTAACGTAGAAAGTTTAAATTAAATATTACTTTTTATGGACTAAATGATTAAATTATATTGCACATACGTAGCTAAGACTTATCCATTAAACAAAATAATATGTAGAAAGAATAGAAGGCAGATACGAACTATTATGTTGAGTTTAGATGCAAAAACAAAAAAATGTGTACGGAAGCTGGAGGAGGGCAGGTTAGGCATGGATCTAGGAATGAAAAAGATAAGAAAAAGAAGGTTAAATAGATTCAGATTAACAAATATGATATTGAGCTTAAATGCAAATATACCAGAATTTATATGATGAATAGAGGCGGGAAGAGTGAGAATAGGAATAGGCATAAGAAAAAGGAAAGAAATTTACTTTTTGCACATAATAAAAATGAGCAAGATCAGATGGCCTTACTTATGCCTAATCGAAGAATTAACGGACTTAATCAATAAAAATCATACAAAACAGACAAATAAGTTAAAGTTGTATGTTATAAGGTGAATGATGGGAAAACGATAGGATTTATAGAAAGAACAACGAAAGAAAATAAATTTGACAAAATCAAAGATAATTTTACAAAAAAAGGAGGACTCTAGTTAATCAGAAAATACAAAAAAACTATATGGTAATTGACCACTCTGTCATCCGTAAAATGTAAAAAAAAAGAAAAATGCAGAGAGAAACATGAAGCAAAAATAAAAACATATAGGTGAGTTTAAAAGTTTTTAAGCGATAGACTGTAGGATCTGAAATGAAAGAAAAATATATCTAAAGCACATATTGCAATGTAAAGAGGAAGAAAAACAACAAATAAAATAATCATATCAGTCACAAATATAGGATTAAAAGATAATGAAAAGATACGCAGGAAGAAGGCGATTTGTGTAAAAATATAAGATATTCATATAGGTAAATAAGGCACAACAGTAAAGATTAAATGTACAAAAATATGTTATGAGTTATAAATTATAATATTATGTAAATGTGGAAATAAATTCTAACACATTGCTGTATGTTTATTCAATTACATAAGTTACTCAATTGAAAACAATATAAGTAATAATATACGATCATAAAAACTTTAAATAGTTATGAAATAAGCGAAGAAAATGTAGAAGTATATAAAAATCTATGTAAGGAATAAAAAAATGATAAAATAATTAATTCACATTTACAAATATTAAGAAAAAATTTTAAAATAATATTTTATTATAAACTTATATCAATAATTACTTTTAAAATGACCAAAAATAACAAACAAAGGCTCATAACTATTGCTGTAATCACAATGATTGCGTAAATATTGTATACATATACATACGAATCAATATCAACCTTAAATACAAATTAAAGTCATTATCAGTATTGAATTATTAATAATTATTTGATAAATCAGTAAACTTATTTCACATATTGACTATATTTGTTTGAATTCGTAGCAAATTTTCATAAGATCGCTTTGGTTATCTATGTTTATACGCATATATGTGGATAAAAAATAAATTTTTTTCTTTATTAATCAGACATGAGAATAAAAATATTAAAATATGGGACTTGGCACGCGGAGCGTGCGGGGGCAAAGTATATATACTAGTGGAGCTTCGCCCCCGCATGCTACGTTCACCAACCCCCATATGTCAATATTTTTACTTTTATGTCTGAATAATGAATAAAAAAATTTATTTTTTAATCCACATATATGCGTACAACCATAGATGACCAAAGCGATCTCATTAAAATTTGCTCAGAATTCGAACAAATATAGTCAATATATCAAACGAGTTTAATGATTTATCAAATAATTGTTAATAATTTAATACTGATAATGACTTTCATTGGTATTTCAGTTTGATATTGATTCATATATGTATGTATACGTATTTAATATTTACGCAATCATAATTACAGAAATAGCTATGAGCCTTTGTTTGTTATTATTGGTCATTTTAAAATCAATTATGGATATAAGTTTATAATAAAATATCATTTTGAAATTCTTTCTTAATATTTGTAAATGTCATTCTTAATATTTGACCTGCTCTTTATGATCGTGCTATTACTTTTTGCTCAAAAACTTTTTTTTGTGTTGAAATATGTCTTTCAATTTTTTTTCGCGTCTCTGAAAATCGCCACTGTTTTAAAAAATAAAATTAACACTAATCAAAAGAGCAATACTCGGACCACACCTCCACAAATTTTTAGAGTTGGAAAACAAGAAATGCGTAAATGACAAGCAAATAAAGACGTTGACATTGGGTTAGCCACGCATGACAACTATAAAGTTATAGTAAAAACTGTAGGATCACTGATAACTACTTGACATTCATCAAAACATAGTTTACGACATGTATAAGTAGAAATCATAAACTTTACTTGATCCGCTGGATAGTTCACGAACAATGGAATTTTCAACTTAAAAGACTTAAAAGTTTTAAGTTGTTTTAAAACTTCTTTATTGATCGTGTACAACTGATTTTCATTTTACATACTAACATAATCGTATGTTTCATTATTTAGTCATACAATTTATGATCATATTGTTTTAAACTAAAATTTTGCAATAAAAACAATTCAAAGCTAAATTGCAAATTTTTTATGTCTCAGTATTATTACAATTATTTAATTGTCTTAATTACATTAAATTACTTAAATTTTCTTGCAAATTTTTATAAAAAAAAAGTTCTTGTGCGACCAATTGTTGCAGAAATCATTTAATAAAAAAAAAAAAAAAAAAAACTGTTAATTTTGTTTATCAATATTAAGACCTTGAACAGAAGTATATTATGTTTTAAGCACTATATTTTTGAAGGAGTAATTTTGCAACTGCTTATGGCTTTTTGTATTGTTGCTATGACCAATTGTTATACACAATGTTTTCCCGTACTGTTTTAAAAGTTTATTCCAAATACCAGGAAATATTTCATTTTCTAAATAAACAAATATCATAATTCAAAATATAACTACACTACCTTCGATACATTGCTGTGGATTATTCGCTATGTGCTAGCACCATCATAAATACTTATATATCTTTGTTAAACGAACATTAACTGCTATCATGTATATTACGTATAATTGCTTAATTTGTATTTTGTTGAAATGAATAAAGAATGTTTTGAATAATAAACTATTAACTACATGTCATCTATATTATAACATCATTACTATTACTTAATAAAATACAATTCCTCCGTAAATACTTGCATTATAATTTTAAAATATTCAGTACTTGTGCATTGCGTTTGAACAAAAAAAAAAGATTTTCTGCAACTACGTTTCTAATACTACCAATTGATCAATATTCTACGGTCTATTTGTAATTTTTCCATTTTTCTCTGTATTATGCGAGGTTCCATCTGAAAGCTTAGAATTTTCACTATAATATGGTAAGAGTTTTAATGTGTAACTCATCGATTACGGTTACAAGTAAAAGATGTTTTCAGGTTTCTCCATGATAACTTGTTAAATATACTACATATGACATCTAAACTACTCCCGCTGAAGCACACTTAAAATTAAAAGTATAATATACCTCAACTGTAGGTAAAATAGACAGAATTATATTGATAATAATATTTTGTATTAAAAATACATGGTATTTGATTGGGAAATCTTAGCTTATCACTGTTCAGATATAGTTTGCTAGATTTTAGCACAACAAAGGTTTGCAAAAACCTCTTTTATTTGCACCATCTGCATGAATCGGTTGCTCTGCCCTATTCCTGTAATAGGTTGTTATTGTCGAATGTACTTTATTTCTTTTAATTTTACCTAATTTTGTAAAAGTTTCGAATAAATTATCACAATAACTGTTGAATGGTTCCATAATTTATATTCAAAAATACTTAAAAAAAATTTACAAAAAAAGCGTAAATGAATATTTTAATTAAAAACTAGATACGAACTGCAATATAGAAAGAAGTGATAAGGAGATAACTCATGGAGGTAGCTCTTGTGTAAGGCGATACGGTACACGGATCATATAAACAAGGTCAGCCGTTAAATTCATTTTTAAAAATGTTTTTTTAGAAATTAAAAATTCAGTTTCGTTAACAAATTTTGAATGGTGAAAAATTCGAAATAATTAATTGAGTAACGTTTATAGTAGACTAAATAAAATACACATTGATAAAGTCATTTACATGTATTGTATGTTTTTTATACATAGTGTAAATTATAAATTTGTATGGATATTTTAATCTTAATAGGTATTAAATAGAAAATTCTGTGTAACTATAAAGGAAAAGCAAGATATTAATAAACTATGGAAACAGAAACGTTTCGGCTGATCTGTCCAATCCACGTTATCCCGAAACACAATAGACTACTGCTTAAATTCTGAATTACTAAATAAATTATTCATGAATAAACAGTTCGAGCGGGCAACTCTATTTAGTTGTTTAGTCTTAGGTGCTTGGTTTTTACTTAAGTTGGATTCCGTATTTTGCTGAATTTTACGGGACTTTCAGTATGTGTTTAATCGACGTTATAGCTGACATTAACGTGTTTTATTTCCTGCTTCAGAAGAGCTAACTTAATAATTTTTGACATAGAAGTAGAACATTGTATCGAGAAAATTTTTTTCTTTTTCTCAAATATAGAGATTAGCTGTCATAAAATGTGATTTTTTTTTTATGTTGTCAGAAGCATGTGCTATCCAGCCAACCTTGTCTATTTACATTTTAATTAAAAGTATAATACATCTTTACAGTAAGTACAATACACGGAATTATATTGCTAATGATATTTTGCATGAAATAGATATTTCATGAGATTAGGAGATCATAACTTATAACTGTTAAGATAAAGTTTGCTAGATTTCAGCACAATCATGGTTTGTACACACTTGTTTTTTTTCGCATCATGTGCATGAATGGGTTGCTTTACCCGATTTTTGCAATTGGGTGTTATTAGGGCATAGTATAGGATATTATTCCATGTACCTTATTTTAAAACCCAATATACTTCTCTACTTACACTTTTAGTAAATAAATGATCCGTTAATAGACAGTGTAAGCGGGCAAGTTCATTTAGTTATTTGTTTTCAGGTGTTATATTTTCTATTTATTTCGTATTGTGCTCCAGTGTATGGGTATTCCGTTATCTGTTTCATCAGTTGTATTACTAATGGTCACGTTTTGTTTTTGTGCTTCTGTCTATTAGCCACATAAGACGTGCGGGAAAAACAGAAAACCCCAAAAGGCTTTGTATGAGTAGCTTTAGCTGCAATCAATGGTTTTTGCAATGTTTGACGATGTTGGAGGGCTTTGGTTAAAGGATTTGTCTGTAATTGAAATAATTCGTCTTTTTTCAGGAGACTTCGGATAGAATGTGTCTTTTGGGTGACGTCAGACATCGTTGGCTATGGTTGAAATGCGGGGGAGCAGGGGGGAGGGATATATAAGACTCAAATAAATTTTAAATCCTTGCGGATTGTTAGGTTATAAGGGATAACCTAACAAAAATAGGGGGCATAGGGGGTGTGGGGAATAGAGGGGGGCGTGGTGGGTCAGACTTACTATAGAAAATTATTAAAAATTCGCATATTTTCACCTTATTTTTACCTTACTTTTGATCATGTAAAAAACGTGTGGGGGGCATGAAGAGGGGACCATTACTTACGATCCACACGAATTAAGTATATAATATAGGAAGATATATACATACATATCTTGGTAGTAAGAGCTACTTTTATTCTACCCTCATGTTTTTTTATTGTATATTTGTGAATATAATGTTAATCTTAAAACATGTAGAAGGGAGAAATCGAAATGAAACCAAATTATTAATTCATAGGCATGAACTTATAATTAAGGCGTATGTGTGAGTATTGTAGAATAGTTTATGGGGTGATGGGGGGATTTGAGGGGGAG
>JAPYYV010015425.1:0-11534 GCA_030522625.1 Copidosoma aretas
CGGACAACAGAAGTATTTTATTAATTATTGATTTACCCCAGAATGTGCAGAATACAGATTTCTAATACATTTAACACAGTTCATATTTTTTTTTTAATTATGACATCCATATTAGTCAGGTATTTTAAAAATCGTTATCTTAATAATTTATTAGTACCCCAAAAACCCAAGCACCCCCATGAAAACAATGCGAGATTACTTACGATACTTTACAATTTTTTTGGTATTTTATGATATCTATATTGATCTGCTATTTCTGGAATCACCCTTCTGATGATTTATTAGTAGTTAGTGATCTAAAAAATCTCATAGAGAAGAATTTTAAATTTTAAATTTTTTCATGTTTCAAAATGGTTTTGTCTTCTTTCTCCCAACAGGCCCACTGAATTTTTTGAATTACCCCCCCCCCCCCTCCCCACGTCCCTTCTTGCCCTCGCAGACCACTTCACTCACCACATTTTTATATATTGTCAAGAGCAGCTGAATTCTTCAAAAGGATGACTAAGTTACCCACAACAGCCCTTTTGAGCTTTTCCTCATTTCCCAATCCTTCTAAGAGAAGTATTTTAAGAGCAGCCAAAGCAATTTACACCTTCACCACAGCCCTCTCCCCTCTCACAGATCTAAATTCATCCGAAAATTGCTAGTTTTTTAGAGTGCTGACGAAAACTTCATGTCATGACTACAAACAGCATCCATACAATTACTAATCCTTCGTAGAAAAGCCAAAGTGTCTAGAAGAGACGAAAAGGCTCCACAGCCACTAAAAACATTTTAGCAATACATGCATACGATAAACAATAATTTGTTGCATTCGAATGCAAGTTAAGTTAATTTAAGAAATGGGGGACATACCAATATATTTGTAATTAACCTGGAATAATAATTTTTATACTTTAAATAAGAATTTTTCAAAATACAAATGGCGAAATTGTCAATAATATACTTTAAATTTGTCCAATTATTTAATGCTTACTACACCTTTTACAACACCTATAAAAAAAAAAGATTCCAACTTTGTTTCTGTTATTCAGAAAAAAAATTGCAAGAGAAAGAACATTTTTTTTTTTGCAAATTTTTACACTGTCTTCGAGGTATTGTTGCGGTAAGCTGGATTATTTTTTGTAATTTTTTCAGTGAAGCATAAAGATGGCAAAGATGAGTCAAAAATCTAACGCTCTGCTTTTATTTCTGAATGTTTACGTAACAATACTATTGTTGTTCATCTCTTTCGAAGTCTACTCATAGAATTCATTAATACAAATTTAAAAGATTTATACAAGATAATATATTTTTTGGGTGGTGAGAACGGACAATATAAAAACAAAAAAAATTTCATACATTTTACTCATCATATAAAAGATTTTAAAGTAGTAGCTTAGTGTTACTTTTTCTTGACCTCACATGGTAAAGGACCATGTAATAGGTAGAACATTGAAACGATTTGCTGCTAGAGCTAGTCTCCAAAGAGTAAATAATCCTATCCGCACACCGGATAGTTGTTAAGTTGAGCGACTGAAAGTCTTCTACGAACAACGTGTCACCATTCGACTAATAATAAGTATGTAGAAGAAGAAAACGATTGTCAACGCGTTTACAAAAAGCTATCACGATAAAGGGCACGTCACAGTATTATTGTATAGTTCCAATCTCTCCTTAAGAATTGAAAGTGAAGCGATTCTCGCAGTACAAAAATAAACCATTGGAGACATTTTTAGATAAAAAATACTGTACATATATAGTACAAGAATAAATGTGAGAATCGTACAATGTTACTTAGAAACAGGTACTTCCTAACTGATGATAATATGTTTATATCCTAATAAATAAGATAATCTCCTACGATAATGTTTATTATTCTTATAATTTTTTTGTTTAGTTATGTAGAAAGTTGAACATAAAAATGCTATCATGTTCAGTATGACAGAGAAAAATGATACGAAGCAAGAAAATGAGGCGTGCAATAAAATCTGCGAGCCGACAAGACGTGACGCACAATATAGATTATTTTATATGAATAATAAAGCAAATCAGTGATCCATTGGAGGCGAGGTGGAAAATTGTATACATAGTGTATATTAATTTTCTCTGTCTGTTCTTTCTCAAGAATCGCTGACTGTGCGTCAGCCTCATCAAACATTTTAAAACTATATTCTAATTTACAACTTAATAAAGATTTTTCGGGAGAATGAAAGCAAGAATGAAAAAAATCTTACCCGAGTGAGGCTTGAACACACGACCCTCTGTACACCAGACAAACGCTCTTACCAACTGAGCTATCGAGGGCCGTGAGCTCACCCACACACTCGGGGCCACACTCGGGGAAGATCGTCAAGCCACACTCGGGGAAGATTTTTTTCATTCTTGCTTTCATTCTCCCGAAAAATCGTTATCAAGTTGTAAATTAATAAAAAATTATAATATAGTTTTAAAATGTTTGATGAGGCTGACGCACAGTCAGCGATTCTTACGAAAAAACATACAGAGAAAATTAATATACACTATGTATACAATTTTCTGTATACAATTTTCCACCTCGCCTCCAACGGATCACTGATTTACTTCATTATTCATATAATAAAATTGGTAGGCGCTGATTTTCATCTGAATTATTAAATTATTTTATTTTTAAAAGTAATAATTATCACCTTATGAAACAAAAATACGTTTTCGGTGGTAAATATGACGTAGAATACAATAGTAATATTATAAATTCACTGAGAGGTGGGGACTACTGTTAAAAATCGAATTAAACATTATGATCGTTAATAATAATATTAATTTGTTAATGATTTTAAGTGAAACAATTTTTTTCATTAATAGTCACATTTTAAGCTTTCATTTTTAAATTGATTCTTTAGCTTTAACAGAACCAATGTTATACGTTTTTTAACGTGAGTCGCTAAGCTAAAAATTATGGGATTCTTAAAATTTAAATTCGCTCTATTTAAAAAAGAACTTTTTTTTTAATCCCCAAACACGTATTTTTTTTTTTGAGAACAAAACTTATCAAAAATTATTAGCCAAATCAAAATTTGTCAGTCAGAAAAGTGTTTAGTTTGTAAAAGAAGCCCTATATAGCTTTAACTAGCTACCAAAAAAATTTTGAATAAATTTTATTGTTAGCTGATTGGAACATATCAAGAAAAGGCAAAGCAGGGTCAAAAATTTTTTTTTAAGATGAAACATTATAATAAGCACCATTCGATTACCTAATAATATCTTAAAGCTTTTCAAAGTCAGAAAAATAATTAAGATGGACATATTTAAAAAACAATAACCTGATCATGAATTGTATGTATATAGATAGTGTTTCCGAAACTCAACATCTCTTAAAACAGTCATTACATGATAACTGTGAAATTATAACAAAAACATCAAACAAATCTAAAATAAAAGTGACTTGCATTGATAACTTAACTAGCATGGACCATATAAACATTGAGAATGACAATGATAATAGAAGAAACTTTAGTCATCATGTAACTAAAGCCAAAGTCTTACACATGTACACAATTTAAATTAAAAATTCTACTACTGTGATTCTAGAAGTAACATCAGATATTTATAAACAGATAAGAAAAAACACAAATAAAATCCTAGTTGGGTATCAAAGTTGTAGAGACAATGACCTTATAAGTATCAAACCTTGCTACAATTGTGATAGATTTGGACAGAATGACTTAAAGTGCAAGAATGATAAAGACTGTCTCAAATGTGCAATAAATCATAGGACTGGAGATTTTAAAACTACTCAGTTGACGTGTATAAATTGCAATTATAGTAACAATAAATATAACGCAAAGTAAAATATAAATCATCATACAAGTGATTCTTCAAAATGTACAATTCTCCAAAACAAAACAAGTAAATACATAAATACAACGGATTACCCTTTACCCCTAGTGATACCGACGGTGCCACAAGTGAATGAGCCACAATACAGAAGATAAATTGCAACTAAACAAGACAGATGGCATTCGCAACATCACATCACTACTTTCCCAAGTTCCAACATAGAACAGCTATACCAACACGATTCTTCCATTTAAATCGACTACAAGGAATACAGCATGGGCCTTTTAGAAGATAATGAAAATGTTATAGTTCAGCACGAAATTGCATATTTAGACCTTGAGTCGCTCAATAAAGATATAGATGCTAATGATCAAATTTTATACTTAAACTTTAGAAGGTTAAATGCTAATTTTGAAAAAATTAAAATCTTTGTTGAGAGACTCAAGGTAAAACCATTAGTTATAGTTTGTGCTGAGTCTTAGAATCTTGACCACTATGAGTATTATAAAATAAGCGGATATAATGTTTATTATAATTCTAGTAAACCAAATAAGGCTGATGACGTTATTACTTACACAAAGCAGGAGGTTAGGGCTAGCACTACTGTATATTAAATTAACAAATCAAAAATATTACATACTAGAATACAACATGATCTTACCGATAATATTGACATACCATCAATTTATAGATGTCATAATTTTACTTGCTCTGGAACTACCAGACCAAACAAGGAAAGTGGAATAGGTAAATGTAGTGACAATACTTTTATAAAAAATAATTCTATTCAAGCAGCAACTTTTAAACTAACTACACCAACACATGATCACTATCGACTGTTCATTGAGATTAACAAAGTACAAAAATTCACGGTAAAAGAACCGAATTATAATTATAACTATAAAAAACTTTCAACAATAGCTAATACAATTAATTGGAATACGATAATATCAATACATGAACCTATCGAAGCTATAAATACCTTAATTAGTGATGTACAAAACAGTGTAGAAAGATTTGAGTAAAAAAAAAAAGACTAATGACAAAAAATATAGCTCAGAACACAGAAAACAGTGTACTTCACAAGCCATAATAACTTCCTGCAAAAAAAAAGAAAAGTTATATCGTAAATTGAAAAGAAGATACAGAAAATATAATTTTGAACACTGAATACAAAAATTACGTGAAAGTGTTAGATGAAGTGGTAAAAGAAGTAAAAACCAAATACGAAAAGCAAACTATTGATAAAAACCTGAAAGATAATAAACATCTGTGCGCTATAATTAACTCGAGGATTCGTAAAAAGACTCTTTATAAATACCACCAGATAGGTGATATGTATGATGATAATAAAAAACTATTGAACTCGAGTACACACAAAGCAAACTATTTTAACAAATATTTCCACACAATTGGTGAAAAATTGTTCTCATTCATCGCAAAACCACGAAATTAGATTAGATGTCTCCTACCTATGAATAAGAACTTAGATTTTTTATTTTTAACTAATAAAATTTAAATACATGATAACATACTAAAACTAAGGAATAAAAAAGGGGAAACTGATGGTGTACATACAATATACTTCGGGCGCCAGGGGGGTTCCCGTGGCCGATTGGGGTCCGGCGCTATCCCAAGTTTTTTTTTATGTATTTTTATCTCCTAAATCATATTTCGAGGGTGGAAGCTGGAAAAACCATGCAAAAAAAAGTTATTAATAATTTTTTAAACAATTAAAGAAAAATTTCATTTTTTGCAAAAAAAAAAATTTTCATATTCTTCACCTAATTTAAAGCAAAGCAGGTAAATTGCAAAATGATTGTTAATCCTTTGGATTTCACGTAAAAAAATTGCAAATTTTAAAAATTTACGATTTTTTTGGAATTCAATTGCCTGTCAACCAGAAATTGCGGATTCCTTTTTTATTTGAAAACTCTTAAATTGTTTGTCAAATATTGATCTTTTATATGATCTTAATTTATGTTTGTTGAATAAATCCTATCGTTACGTAGCGAGGATCAAAGTTATGTTGCGATGAGGTGTTTTCGCAGCTCGCACCACGGCACGCTCCCATACGCTGCAGCTATGCCATGCAAGTCATAGATTATTATTTACCTACGTATTATTAAAAATCGTTATTGCGATGACCAACATTCTTATTATATAATATCTAACTACTAAATCTAATAATTAGAAAAATTATTAAATAATTATAAATTAATTATTATAAATTATAAAATCCCCGGGCGCCCGAAGAGTTCTTAATCATTTGATTGAATTTATAACTGATCTATTAGCACATGTTTTAAAACTTTGTTTGCAATATTCAATACGGGCTCTAGCACTAAAAGAAGCTGAGTTAATCCCTGCGTACAAGGCTGGTACCAAAAAAGACGTCTCTAACTGTAGACCAATAAGTATTACATCAAACATAGCCAAATTATTTGAAAGAATACTACATGACAGATTAATTACCTCCCTAAGTAAGAATAAAATAATATTAGATAACTAATTTCGATTTACCAAGAATAAAGGTACAAAAGATGCACTGAGTTATGTCACTAAAACATATGAAAAGTTAGACCAAAGCAAACCGATAGCGATTAGTTTTATGGACCTGGCCAAAGCTTTTGATGCTGTCAATAATTCAATTCTGCTAGAAAAATTATATCGCTATGATATTCGAGGTAAAGCATTCTGCCTGATCAAAAGCAACTGAAGTAACAGAACTCAGAGTTAGAATTGGGCATATAATGAGTGAAAAATGTACATATTCAATTGGAGTTCCTCGAGGGACTATACTTGGACCAATGTTATTTATTTTATAGACAAATGATCTGTTAATATACGAGTGTATGCCACAGGGCTCTGTATTGTCGTATGCTGATGATACAGTTATTATTTCTACTGATGACACTTGGACAGCTGTTGCAAATAAAATTAATGCATATCTTGATCAGGCTTAAGATTGGCTTGCTTTAAATGAATTATTACTCAACAAAAATTAAACTGTTTTTATGACTTTTGGGTAATTACTGTGATAGTATACCATTGGCTATAGATATAAGAATTAATAACACTAGTTTGAAGAGAATAGAATACAATAAGTATTTAGGCTTAATCTTTGATTACAATGTTAAATGGGACAAACACATAGAACATATTAAAAAAAACGAAATACTTGATCTATATATTTTATAAGATCTCTAAATACATGGGCTTCAATACATTAAAAAAAATATATTTTGCCTTATTTCACAGTATATTAAATTATGGAGTTGTTGCATGGGGTGGTGCATACAACAATATAGTAGACTCTTTAAATAGAGTTCAAAACAGAGTATTGAAAATTATAAATATAAAAGAGTTTGTACCGAATAATCCTTTTACAATAAAACAAAGTTTTGCATTCGAATCCTTACGTTTATATTACAAAGAATTTAGTAAAAAGTATTCTAACTCTAATAAAATTACTCGCAAAAAAATAATACAACTGCCGAAGATACACAAAACTGTAAGTAACAAAAGTTGCTATACTACAGTTATTTCATGAATTTGTAAATGTTGATTTATACTAAATATTTTAATTCTATTTACTTGTTGAGTATTGATCAGATTCCTATGTGTTTAATAGATTCTCTAATAATACTAAACCACTAATAAATTATTGTTACATGCTACGCTTAGGATTTTAGTGATAAGTTATAGTTTATAATGATACTTAGACTCCAAGCAATATTTATAAGGATTAGATTTGTACTAGCCTGCGAACAGGTAATTAAATTTGTCTCTGCAGGACTATAGGCGCAATTTCGTTTGCTACTCTTTTCCGTATCTTTTTGTATACTCTGGTCAAATAAATAAATAAATAAATGTGTGAAATTTACACTTGTCTTATGACTCAAACACACTTATACTGTTGAAAATGAGAGAAATGCTTATGAAATGTGTGCATTACCTGTTTATTTGAATCTGTACTTGCGGAAGTTGGCAATTCTGATAAATAACTTTGCAAGTCACTAAGATGAATCCGCTTATCGTTTGGTAAAGCTGATGTGGAATCTTGTAAAGTTTCAGAAGCAGCTTTAAATTTAAAAAGAAAAATTTAATATGGTTAATGTTTTGTATTGACATCGGTTTAACTTTATCTTACCAATTAATTGAGATGTTTCTGTAACACCAGTAGGAGGGCTGGGTGTTGAAGACGACGGCGACCGTTCTACTGTATTTATACTGGGATTTAAAGTAGATGAAGTAGAAATTCTGTTTGCAGCAAAAGGTCGGTTCATACTCCCCAACAAACTTCCAAGACCTCCTATTTGTCCTACGCCGCCAAAAAGTTGCATCAGCTGTTGTTGAGACATATTGTTCAATAAATTCTGTAAATTTCCTTCCGGATTTCCTCCAGAATTTCTTTGTAATCCTGGTGTTGGCGGATTATTAAGGACTTCGTTCACTTTTCTACAATATTCTTCATCTTTGTCAGTCTTATTATCCTACAAATAAAGACTCAATAATCTACTCATAACGGAATTGAAATGCATCGATTACAATCAAGTGAAATTGTAAAAAAATTATTGTTACAAAGTAGAATAACAAATAAAAAGGCTCTTTACACATTAAAAAGTTAGGCCACAGTACTGAAACTTATAGGTAATATGGAGTACGTTTTTGCGACCCTGAACTTAGAATTGCAGCATAGCTAAACACGGATAATTTAGAGAAAAAGCTTGACAATGTTTGGATTTTCCACACAGGCCTTATGAAAGGTTGTACAATTTTTACTAAAAGTGCTTATTTACTCATTAAGATGAAAGGACAGAATGACAAAAATCTAAAGAATTATATTGTTATTATTATTTATTAAGTAGTTTCTGCTTTTTAGCCTAGAAACGGACTTACAGGCATGTAATAGATACATATATACTAAATTCAATACACAACAAAACATCGCTTTTACCGTACACATGGATACCATCGTAGTTTTACTCGTAAATGGACAATCCTTCCACATACTCCCATTCCATACAAACTCTATTTTTTATAAAGATACATCCTTCCGTACGTATATCATATATTCAGCCAACTGTGTGCCCCACTTATTATATAGAAATAATAAAAACGTTTTACAGATGACTAGAGATATTCTCGAATCACTCTGTTATTTAATGTCACCATTTTATCATTAATTTTCTCCAGTGTCTTCGCCACTTCTTTACATTTATTCCTACTTAACAAGCAAACCCATTCGTCATTCGTGCGCCACTGCCCCTCTACTTCCAAACCTTGAAATACCTCACAATCTTTGAACATATGATCGAAATTACTTATACCAGTAGGTAAACTATAAGGATTCGAACTCAGTAAGGATTCTAACTCAGTAAAGATTCGAACTCAGTAAGGATTCAAACTCAGTAAGGATTCGAACTCAGTAAGGATTCGAACTCAGTAAGGATTCGAACTCAGTAAGGGTTCAAACTCACCTCTGAGTTGGAACCCTTACTGAGTTCGGAATCCCTACTGAGTTAGAATCCTTACTGAGTTCGAATCCTTATAGGGTTTTTCGGCCTGGCGGCGGCCTCAAAACCGTTCAGCTTTACACCCTGCTACCCCTACACCCCTACTATCCCTTACCCTTATTACCTAGTGGCGAGATTTTTCAGCACGGGAAAAAATTTTAAAACTACAATTAAAATTATAAATATAATCAAATAAGAACAAAAAGTTTAAAACTAACATTTTTAAATCTACAATTTAATAAAGAAAAAAATTGTTCACGCTATTTGTCATCATTGTTTTACACCCATGGACTCGGGTAATCGAAATAGAAATAAATGCTACTGATGATAACGTAGATCTATGTTACCATCAGTTATGTATAATCTACATACCATCTGTGGCATGGATCTCTATACTACATTTATTTTTTCACCACCGCTTATCGGTGTCGCTTCTGCAGTATATGCGCGCGTCTGCTGCTGCCGAACTCTCAAGCGCGCGGACGTGAAGCAGCCAGCCGCGGGGACGTCCTCATCGCCGTCTCAGCTGCTGAACTCTCTCTCGAGCGCGCGGAAGCGAGGCAGCCGGCCGCGGGGTCGTCTTCGTCATCGTCTCAGCTGCTGCTGGAGTCCCGAGAGTGTGCGTGTGAGTTGATGCCGCTGCTGGTGGAGCCGTCATCGTCGTCTTCTGTCCAGTCGTGGTGAAAATCGTGTGAGTGTGTGGTGCTGCTGCTACTGGAGTTTGTACTATGGTTTTGTGCGCGTCATCATCGTCGTCGTCGTCGTCGTCAGTACTTCTGAGCTATCGTGGCTTACATCCCTGCTTTCTGCTGCATAAGTGTTGCACTACGCTATGTCACCACCGGCCACAGCAAAGAGCATCGTCGAGAGCAGCATGACAACAGAGAGAGAAAGAGAGAGAGAGAGAGAGAGAGAGAGAGAAGGAGAGAGGGAGAGAGAGAGCAACGTCATCATCGCCAGCCGCAGCAGAGACGGCATCATCGTTACACTTACATCGCAAGTTAAGCGCTGCTGCGGCTGGCATGCACGTGTTGTTGGTGTCGTTGCTGGAGTCTTGGTCGCCAATCGCCATCGTTTTCAAGTGCGTGCGTGTTTCACTGTCTTTAATTCTAACTGATTAGATGTTTTACAGTCCATATGTGTTTTGATGTTGTGGGTAAGGGTGGATATTCATAGAGCTCCCAAGTTCAGAAACTCATAGATATAAACTTATCTTTCTGTAAATAATTTAGCAGACGAATTTTATGAGTGTCTGACATCACCACATAAGGCATAAGCCATTTAAGTTTAGATGCGGAAAAATTTAAAAATGGGATATTGAAAAATAAATTAATTATTTTAAAAATTATGAAAACAAATTTTTAATTACAAGTATGAGATGCAAAACATTTTAAGGAGTAATCTTAAGTTTTTAAACACGTTTCTTTTGTAACTTTTCACGTGACAGCAAGTTAAACACGATTTTACAGTTTGGACAAAAAAAATATCGTTTGTATGGGTTCGATGTGTTTATTATTTCAAAATAATTCTTGATTGAGTTTTACGGTAATTGTTGAGATATTGCGAGTTATATAACCAAAAACTATGGATTTTTATTAGAGTCCACTTTAAAATTCCAAATATTGAAAGATAAATATCTTTCTCTCTAAGCCATGCAGGGACTTAATATTCAAACAGGAGATTTCTCATACATTAATTTATTTTTGTGTAAAGTTTCATAAACATTTTTACGTTAATTGGCTTAGCGCGTGAACTCCCTTGAGCATATACTTATGAAAGAAGAAAAAGAAGTGATAAGGGCTCCAACCACACGCCTTCATCTGTGAGAAACAACCATAATTAATTTTTTCTCCCCTACCTTTTTTTTATTTTTTTATTTTCTTCTTTTATTTTTAATACAAAATTAAGCATATAAAAAATAATTCATTAAAATTAAAAATCAACGGTATCTTCCCCTTCCAGAGGAAATGGTAATAATCGATAGTTCACAAGCCAGTTTTTGTATGTGTATGCGTTTCTTTTTGCACACAGAGTCTTTTCTTCGTGGATGATTTGAACAAAAAATTATTTTATCATATTTCATGCTTTTTAGTGAAGGACAGTTCATTTCATTCAAGCTGTAGATTGCTCTAGAATTAAAAATATAATGTAATGTAATATAGGTTAAAAGCATAGTAGAACTTATAATTAATCTATACTTACTTATCAAATAAAATT
>JAPYYV010015426.1:0-10036 GCA_030522625.1 Copidosoma aretas
CCTCCGCTACAGCCAACGCGCCGTAGGGAGGCCGAGGAATCAGAAAAGTCGCGGCGGGAGCGCACACCGTCCGGGCGGTCTCGGTCAGCGCTCTCGTTTTTCATGCCGTCCTAACGCGGAGTATACACAGGGCGCTTGATTAAATTACGCGGGAGTCTTACGGCCACGATGGGGAACACATTTTTGACAACTCGGAGCTCTTCCCCATCCGTTTAGCTCGGAATGCATTCGTCGCCGGGCCAAATAAATTTACCCAGCCGAGGAGCCGTTTTCGCGGGCAGGCGTATCCTGCTTTGAGCGGCGTCTCGATTTGCATGGTAAAAGTTCCAGCCCGCGCTCGGAGTTTGGGAAAAACTGAAATTGCAAGAGCCGAGTCGTCGCTGCGTGCCGAAATCGCGTTCCGCGAGCATGTTGCAGGGATTTGTATAATACGTTGAAAAATACCACACCGAGATTATTTTGAGCTCGAGTTTCCGGGACGGCACTATTTTATTGCTTCGGGGCTTGTGGTGCTGAGGCTCGCGGTTGTTTCTTATACTTTTGTACTACATACTCTTACCGAATAGGATTTTTATCTTTTGGTGGACAACATTTGACGACGCGCAAGAAAAAAGAAAGTATCCACACACATACACACCCACATTCGTGCCCAATTTTTATATTTTTTATCGCAAAGAAAATATCTGGGATAAAAATCCAGACTTAATTTACAGCGCTAATAATAACTATAGCGCTTACATCTCTGCGTAATTTCAACGGAATAAGAGCCTCGAAAGTTCGTACCCTTAAAAATTTCAAACGAACAATAGCGTTGGACCAGTTTGGAAATTTCGCTGGTTTTTCCAGTTAGCCATGTACGAATTTGCATCAAATATGTCTTCCTGCACGACTTCGCGCCTTGGCGTCCGGTGCCCGTTAATCCACAGCAGCAGTAACAGTAGCTAGCCCTGAATTTAAATTAAGCATAATAACTACAAGCCGCGCCGGCTCTTCTCTCCAAAATAGCCCTCTCGTTTTTTACGCCTTAACCCCCCCCCCCCCCCCCCCCCCCCCCCCCCCCCCCCCCCCCCCCCCCCCCCCCCCCCCTCCCCCCCCCCCCAACCCCTCCCCCTTTGTCTCTCCCTCTCATCATCTACTCTCTTTGTTTTCCCTTCCGCAGTTCAAACAACGGCGAAAAGAAGGAGCTCGTGTGAAAAAATACGGCTCCCGAGCAACCCCAATTTTTTTTCATCTCCCATCTTTTTTGTTCTCCCTAATCACCATTATCACGGCCGCAAGAGCCCCGATATGCATATATACATTTTTGCCAGCCCGAAGAGTTGCAAGCTCGCAGCATAGTACTACTACTACTACTACTACTATTCGGGGTGTAAATGGGAGCTCGAAACGGGGAGAGTGGCTCGGGTGATGTAATACGTGTAATGCAAGTATTATGCATGTATGAGGTTACATGCACGTATATAAGGACTAGTGGAAAATAATTCAGATCCGAGAAATTAATTACACGCGCGTTTGCAGGACGCGCGTTGGTGAAAAGGGGTCGTAAACGTGCATGAAATTCACGTTTACTCTCAAACAGGCCGAAGTTAGGGAACCGTCTCAAAATTCTTGGCACCAGCCGCGCCGCCTGTATAATATCTGGTGGTGGACGATGAAAAACAAGAGGCGCGCATTGCGTCACGATCAACAGTCGGCACTGAATAAGAAGATCCCCCAAAATGGTATGCAATCCAGGGGCGCAGTCATACGACCCTTTCCGACTCGTACGTCTCCTTCGTTCGGTATACCCCCGAAATCCCCCAAGCCGATGCACGCGCCCTGCACTATCCCGCTCATCCATCAGGATCATCATCTTGGAGGAGCTACCAACGCATATTCCCTCCCTCGAATGCGACAGAGCACCGCGGAAGTCGCGACTGCCTCTGCAGTACCCGAGTGTTGTGGTGTATATACATATCACCGGTAACGTGTTCTTGCGTCGCGCTCCAAACAGATACTACGAGCTATAAATTCGGCTCGAGCTACGGTGGCAGTATATATACAACTGCTTCTGTATAATACGTACGGATGGGGGGCAGAGCGAGAGGGAGAGAGAGAAAGCATCAGCCCTGGGTTTGAAAAACCGAGAGCCCCATAAGCCGCACCCGTGGGTGCAGATGTAAATTTGTCCGCGTAATTAATATTTAATTAGCCACCGATTCATCAAGGATCCAGGGGGCGGGGGGCTACGGACGAGTTTTGAGCGAAAATAATATGTTGTACGCGATACGCGCGATGGCCCGAAAACTTGCGTGAAAGTAACGACTCGGATGCTCGAGGCCCATCACTTTGCGACGCCATCCGGTCAAAGTCGGATTTATTGCCCTCGGTCGAACATGGAAATTTATACACGATCAAACGTTGGCGGCGGCGACGGGTATCGATGAAATAAAAAAAACCAAAAACAAAAAAACGCACGTATGAACAGCCGGGGACTAATTAGCAAGCGTGAAAAACGCACCGACGCAACGGCTATAGCAACCAACCCGAGCTACATACCCACGGAACGGATAGTCAGTGACGAATCGCGTCGCATGCGTGCAAGGCGAGCGCGCGGGAGAGCGGATTGCTTTATTATTTCGCGCGCTCACGCACGCGGCAAATATATATATATATATATATATGTATATACATACACAAGCTCTCCCCGCGAGATGTGGCGGCGCGGGGCATTTTTGCCATAATTAACGACGAGGCGGACAGCGACGCGGACCGGTATGCAAATTCTCATTTTCTCCTCGATTTTATTGCCCCGCTGCTCTCCTTGCGCCCCTCCGATGCGAGCTGTTAAAAACAACGACGGCGACTCTCGATTTACGCGCCGCGCTTGCACGACGGGTACAAGGATTATTAATATTGCGCCTAGCCGAGGCCCATCATCTGTAATACAAGTAAACTCCTATCCTCGATAGCAATATAATACTACGTACCGTACACTGTATACCACGATTCGATCGCCGTTTTCGGTTGTTGATTCTAGTTTAACCGGGCGGTGCATACAATAATCATATTTACACCTCGTACATTATATATATATATATACAGCGCCCAATGAAACGGAGGAGGAGTTGCGTGCGCGCGCGCGGACTCACGTGAGACGTTTGAGTTTAAATTTATGTCACGAAGACCGTGAGCCGTCGAGCCTCGCGAGCGTACTTATCTTAAATTTCCTCCGTGGCTCGTGATGTATTTAATTATAAAATACCAACCCTCCCCTCTCCCGCTCTTTCTTCCCTTTTGATCGTACCTCCCTCGAGCTGTATCTTTCCACGCTGCCGTGCGATCTTCGGAACCTCCCGAGCGATGAAAAATTTTCCCTTTTTTTCCATAAATCACCATAAATTATTGTTATTTTTCTCGCAGCCGGTGTATTTATTTTTCAATCGGGCATCGGCAATTTACCACCAGCTTTTTCCAGACTCCTGTGCACGCGGATGCCTATCTCGACTGATACTCGCATGATTTTTCAGATTATTCGCACCTTCGGTTTAACAAGCGGCCCACACCTCCTCGTCTCGGAGAAATCAACATTGCGCTTGTACGAGCACCACCGCAGCGGGAGCAAATTAACGAGCGTCGAAGAGCGGGGGGAAGAAAAAAGAAAAGAAGCGAAGGTCGCGTCTCAATCTAAAAATCTGCATGGATACCAACTTTACGCGCCCATCATATAATAATAATAAGAGCTGCGCGCCCGATTATCGTCTCCTCAACTATATCGTGTTATGGGTATGTAAGTACGAGCAGCCGCTGTCCTTGCAGTCCAAGGGCGCGGTGCTTAATGATACTTTCGATGCGTTTCTGCATGTCACCGATTCCTTCTTTCTTTCTTTATTTATTTTGCGCGCGTCAGTCGTTGTCGGCGTCGTGTACTTATACATAAAGCCCCTTCACTGGTACATTACACACACACACACTATAACGCGCGTTACTTTTGATGCCCGTTTAAAACGGCGTACCTCTCGAATGACCGCGCGTTAGGATCGTGTTCCTTACGTTTTTTGTTTCGCAATAATAAATTGTTTCTTCAAACATTTCAGCGGCGCATTACACCTCGGATTCAGCACGTTCAACACGCGATGAAAGAACGAGAAGGGGGAAATACACGAAGCGTAAACGGGTCGAAATTACGCCCAAACATCCGGCGATCGCGAATAAATCTCGGAAACATTCATCACCGATGGATGTTGTTTTCAGTAACAATCAAGCCACCGAGGGGCAGCGATATTTCACTTTCGTTGTGCAGTATAAGACGTAAATGCACCCCTCGAATTACGCTCGGGGGATATACTTGATACACCGTGACCCGCGCGCGCGTTCATCGACGGATTGCAGGTACACGAGTGGTGAGCACCGGTGGAGGGTAGGGTCAAAAAGCGAACGAGAGCAGGTGTCGAGGCCCCTCTCCGATCCCTATCGCCCGCAATATCGTCTCAATTTGGCCTCCGCTGCCGGCGCGGTGGTTATAATAATTTTATGATACACGGACAATCGGGGACCCCCGCCGGAGCGCTTTCGCTTCGCCCCGATGGCACGGATTTGAGTTGGCACAGCGGCAGCGCATCAATATTGCCAAGGCAGAGCGGGACGAGCGTGTACCATCTACATGTATATAATACCGACAGGAGAATCGAAGGAGCAAAAGGAAAGAGCAGTCCCGGCGACTGCGTGGGTGGGTGGTGGGAGGGAGTTGCGAGCGAACGCGCGTGTACGTATGATAAGAGTTGACGTGCGTTGAAATACGCCCGCGGGGCCTTACAACGGCTCGCGCGCCGCATCGCGTACACAATCTATCAACCCCCTGTACCTAACTTTGCGCGCAATAATAAAAACAATTAAGAGGTTCGGGGGAGAGCTCCATTAACGGCTATAGCTTCTCGCTGTCTCTCTTTCTACTCACGAGCCCTCCCTTCCTCCTCCCCCCATCCTCCTTTTTCAGCTCTGAGCGCTCGTCGACGCGTCCTCGTCTCCTCCCTTCTTTATCTCTCTCTGTCTTTTCGTACGGGCCGTGTACGCGCCACGTGTTATCGGCCGACGCGAAAATTTTATCTCCGACAACGGAAACATTCATTAGGGAACGTTTTCGGAATGGTAATGTGCGAAGGATGTTTGGAAATCAGCGAAATGATCGGGGACTCTTCGGGGCCCCGAGGTTTTGCCATCGACCTTTTCTCGGTTCTTTTTCGTTCCCCCCCTCCCATCATTCGCTCTTTGTTTTTGCTCCTTCCTCCCTCGTGCCGAGTGCTACATTTTTTGTTTATGCTAATGAAAGCCAATGAGCAGCGCGTTTCTCCCTCTTCGCCGTCTTGGCGTGCAAATTTCTCTCGGGCCAATTTGAAAACACGTTCTCCCTCTTTTCCCCCCTTTTCTCCTTTCGCATTCGTGGGTACAACAGGGCAGGGCGCTTGGAAAATATTTAAACCAAAGTGCGGAAATAGAGCGACACGTGCGGCAGTTTTGTTACATTTTCGCGCATCAGGCGACGATTAAAGTAAAGTCAGGGTAAAATTACTCTCGAGCACGATAATAATAATAATAATAATATTAATAATAATAATAATAATACACGGTGCAAAAAAAGTGGCACCCGTACGGGCGCGAAATCGTTCGATTACGCGCGCGGCAGCCACTTCGGCCCAACGACGGAGGAAACGAAATCGAGCTCCTCCGCCACGCCACTTACGAGATTTGAGAGAGAGCCGGGCCAGTAATTAAATCAAGTTGCCGCGTTGGTATGTATACCACGTGAGGCTCGCGCGTCGAGTGTTGCGTTTCGTAAATATAACATGCCGAGGCGTATGCGAAATGGCGCGCACTCGAGCACCGAATCATCGGAAGAGGAGCTGAGAGGGAAAGAGAAGAGGAGCGAAGAGCCGCGGGCGCTCGGGTCCGCGCAATGATAGTAATAACGCCGAGCCGGGCTCGCTCGCTTATTATCGCACCAGAGGCGCTGCGCCCGACAATAATTATCGCGGACGCGAGTAACCAGAGCTGGGGGGGCGTCTCGCTTCGCGCCTGCCAGGAGCTTTCAGCGCGGGCTGCGCTCGTTCGAGCGATGATGAACAATCTTGCAGCGCTGGAACGCGATCGGATCGGGCTTTCTCCTTTTCGCGGGGCAACAACAAAAATGCGCGCGCTTTGTCCCCCGGAAGAGGTGGTAGCTCGATAATAACCAAAGGCTGGGTGCTAGTATGTAAGTACGAGTTAGATACGGGAAAGCAGAGTTTTATCACCGGCATGCGGTATCGTCCCGAGCTGTTACGACGAAAATAAGTGCCCGTACGCAGAGGACCGACGATAATGAAGCACCGGTGTAACCCCCTGCCGCGCAGAGATGGGACGACAGAGATCCTCGTAGCAGTGAAACGCGCGTTAAATTTGCTCCCGGTGTTCGTTTTACGCGCCTTCGTCGCCGTCAAGAGAGACACATTTGACTCTGGCAGCTGTATTACATACATGCACGGGCGAAAGGGAGCAGTTGCATACAGCCGGGGCGAAAAGTCGATTATCGCGGACATTGGAATCTGGGCCGTCGGCTGCTGATGGATCGAAATTTTCGGAAACTAGATTCCGCGAGCCGGGCACGGATGGAGTTTCGGGGGGGAAAAAAAAGAGAGCCAATCGAAACAGACCTCCTAGTACTGCTGCTGCTGCTGCTGCTCGGTGCCTCTCGCTGTCAACTCGATTCCCCCTCTAATCGAATATTCCGCTCTCTGCTAAGCTATATAGGTACTGCTGCTGATAACTGCAATGACGCGCGAGTATATTCCCTGCTGCCAATTGAAATCGTGTTTCCGAATTTAGCGAGTTTTCTAGGCGCTCGCTCCATTGGGTCACGAGTGATGCGAGCCACGATTGAAGGCATCGATCGAGCGAAGAAAAAAATACTCGTATTCGCGTGGACGGACGAGCCAGGGCACGATTATGGTTTGTATTACAAGGCTATAGAAATTGAATTTTTTTTTTCGTAATTTAAAACTGTACCCAGGGATTTTTGACAACGCTCGGTAAAAATCTGGCCCAGCGGTTCAAGTCAGTTTGAAATAGTACATTATGTACACGCAGAGCTCATTTGTAGGGGACAAAGGACGGGCTGTTTAGCTATCGCTTGTACGATGACGATGAAAAGTTGTTTCCATTTTGGCGCTCCCACTCCTCGAAAGATAAAAGCAAGGGCTTTGCCTACGGACAGAAGAATGCAAATTCGCGACAGCAGATCAAACTCCTCGGACAAGGTTTTCTTCCCTGCCTGCTGAGCCTTGGAATTTTTCAATCAAAGATCTCTTCCTGTCTGGTTCTATAAGTATAAACCGATATTATTATAGATATCGCCATCCTTCTCTTACAGCTATACTTTTACAAAGGGGGAATAACTTGCACGTGGATTCGACGATGATAGGTAACGCAAATTAATGTCGTTACATTTACTGGAACTAACGCACGACCAACGTTGAAATTTAACCCCCCGCCAAGTCCGTACTTCGAGGTGAAGGGCGGACTTCGTAGATTCGAACTACGAATAAATCAATTTTATTGTGTTCGCTGGGAACTGGTCATCGGCTCTAGAGCTTTACTTGCTCGTTCTTATAATACGCTTTCGTTCTAAGAAAAATATTGCCAGTTTGGCAGTTCGGTATTGCAATACATTAGTACTATGTCGAGGTGTAGTTGTGCAAGTGATGCGCAAACCTTGAAGGAACACTGACCTACTGCTTTTGGTATGTGATAGGGGTAAAACGTCCAATTTACTGTGTGCAAGTGTATTGGCGCCATCTGATGCCAGAATAGTGCTAACTTGCAGGATGTTAATTTGAGGACTTAATGCATTGTCGATCGCAAATAATTCAAGTTTTCGGACTCATTACAATACTAAACGTGAAATCTATGAGAGTTACAATAACTGTAAATATTGTAGTAGTTCCGGGTGTAAAATGTAGAAGCAAAGAGTTACACCAACATCCGTAATGACGAAACAAAGACGACATAAAAGCCAGTAACATAACCTTGATTTCATAGTATCAAAGCAGAACGAACTGAGCTGGCCCGTAAAAGCACGTGACTCTGATGTGAGTGAATGTAAATGATGCCTCCACCGAGTCATGTTAGCATTCACTCGCTTTATTTTATTCACTGTCATTCATCTGCTGCGTTATGATCTTCGATTTCTTTTCAATAAAGAAGCCGTGAAGCATGCGCTTAATATGATTCCCATTATTTTTACGTCTGACAACCTAAATGATTGAAATTCTCAATAATGTACAGTCGACAGTGCATTGAGTCCTCAAAAGTCCTGCAAGTCTGCACTTTTCGCTCACCATGGGCTCTGCAGTCGTTTCTCTTTACCCCCTCCAATAGCTTGCACACAGCGAATAGATAGACACCCGTCCAATAGATGGACACTTGGAAAAAAATCAAGAACAAACGATTTAGAATTTACAAACCAAAACACTAAACCAACGATAAGTTGTAGTTCCATATCACTTTCTAATAGAAATCATTTAATTAGTTGAACCACTTTGAAATTTTTTAAGATTGTTTTATTCTTGACGTGTCCATCTATTGGACGTTTTAGCCCTATATGTTAAACACAGTCAGTTTGTTACAGTCTGGTTTTTTTTATCACGCGCCCTTGTAGTTCATTGAGTTATCGTACGTCCTTGCAAAGTATTCTGTCCGCAGTTAATTATTAATTGTCTAGTACGTCTGTTGTTATGTCATATACGTATACTAATATAAATATTTGGGCTTTTAGTGGCACGTTGTTTACTGTTTAAAAACTAATATTTGTTTTATTTGAATTTTACTACAACATAAATTTTACTTTTGAACTGATCAATTAAAATAAACTGTGCTGGTAAATCGTAGTTGAAACAAATTTCAGGGCCAAATAATATTAATACATTCAACAACCGGATTATTATTCATTCATGTACTTTAAATGAAAAACAATTAATCCAGAATTTTGATTCTTAAATTTCGTGTTCCCAAATTCAATACTTATTTCTCTTTCGCTCTCATTTATTCATTAATTAATTCACGCTGAACTTACTTCTATATCGCGTATCGCTCAACCGCTGCTTCCACACACGCAGTCGCAAGATCTTCCGTGGCTGGTCGAAGCGTTATTCCTTACTCTACACGAAGATTCTCGTGGCAAAGACGATGATTGTTGAACTGCTTATTAGGTCGTGAGCCCAATTTCGGCGGTCCTTCCATTCTCGTCTGTTCTTAAATGTACTTTGATTGCTCATACAAGTTCTTTACACGACTTGAAATTCTCGCGGATTCAAGTACTTACACGGTTTAAATCGTTTCCAGAATCAAGTACTTACAGTGTCTAGACTGTGTTTTACGCTTATTTATACGGCGTAGAATCGCTCGCGAAATTAATACTTCCTTTGAAAGTTGCAACCGAACTTACTGATCGTACAAACTTCCTTGTTTGAGCATAACTTAGCGTTACAGCAATTGATGTTAATATTTCTGATGGCGCAAACTAAATGCGAATTTCCAATGGAATAAGTCGACGTGTCATTTTGCCGAATTAGAGTACATAAATTGAAAGCATACGTAGTACAAGCAAGTTTGTATCGTCAGCATTATAAGACTTACATCGAATAATGAAGTATATGACACAGGATGTCACACCCCCCCACGGGATGATGATCCCCCGAGCGGTACATAATAGTTTTAGCGTGTTATTCGGTAACGCCGTTAGATAACAGTTTGAAATTCAATGTGACGGGTTATGCATCGTATATTATGCGTCCGACCTACATTGCCATCGATCGAGGATAAAACTTTCCAGCCCCGACGACGACCAGGACTAACACAATAGTCCAACCAGTAGGGGATGAAATCGCAAAAATCCTAACGCGTTTATTGGAGCAACTATACGACGCTCGCAACTCTTGGTCGTACCATCGAGAATCTATAGCTGCTGCGTACAGTAAACCCTTTCGCTGTTGTAGGTCTCGTGATTTGGAAAAAAAAAAAAAAA